>VXAZ01005100.1:2465337-2486320 GCA_013399875.1 Gymnorhina tibicen | reverse complement strand
GGGCGGCCGGAGGGAGGAGGGAGGGGCGGGGGAGCGCGCGCGGCCGGAAGCGCCTGTGACAGGGTGAGGCAGAGCGAGGGAGCGTCTGCAAAGTGCGTGCCCGGGCGCGGAGCGCGCAGGGGCGGGCGTGATGGGGAACCGCCCGGGCGCGGCCACGGCCGCGGGTGTGGGCACGGGCACCAGGCACTGGCACGGTCACAGCCGCCGCCCACCGTGGTGAGTGTGCGGAGGCGGCTCTCGACCTCTGCCTCCCCGGGCTCGTCCCCCTCCTGTGAGGGTTTCCCTCGGCAAACCCGTCAGGCCGGGCGCGGATCCCGCCGCTGGCAGCAGTGCGGCTTTGCTCGCACTAAGCGGACGCGTTACAGCAGCCAACACGTTTCCTAAACATTATAAACAGGTATTTGCGTCTGTTCATCTGCTTAGGCTCTCTTTAAAGCAAGCTCTACACGCTACCAGAAGTTTGCTTCTGAGAGCCACTAGCGCAGAGGAAGCTGGTGTGTTTTTGCAATGAGGAGGTGACTGTGTTTTGTAGTGGCGAGACAGCCTCTCGTTTAGCTCGGCTTCAGAACGGCCTGCTGCGCCCAGCCTGCACAAAAGCTCATAGAGGCTGGGTGACATCTCGTGGCCAATCCTGCTCTTCTGTATGGATAGAGCCTTCTTTCATAAGGACAACATACAGTAAAAAAACTGTTTCTGGTTGCCTCCACAACCTAATATAAATTAAAGAAACATAGCTGTAGGTTATAATAAGATGCAGAACTCTCATCAATATCTGTTGCAATATTCATCACATGCCTTGAATCATCAGAAAATGGTTACAAAATAAAGTTTTTTTAAAAATCAAGTAAATGGGTATGGTTTTGCTGATGGTGGACAAAAACCTCTGCTGGTGTTTCGTACACTTCCTCTGGGGTTTCTCCACACAGGACAGAAAATGATGATGCTACAGTGTGTGCTGGAGGATACTTGTCTGCACCCACAAGCATCTACAATAATGCTGGGCACTTTGGAGTTTTGCTTTTCACCCAGCATTGTGCTGTGTTCCTGCTTGGAAACGCTCACTGGCATTTAATGAGAGGTTAGGGATTTGGGAATTTTATGAGGTGCTGAATGATCAAAGCCTTGGACATCCTTCTGTGTGAGACAGGGAACTCCTTAAATGATCTGCTGTGGTTTGTGGAAAGGGCTCTTGTCACAGGTGAAAGCAGGTGAAAATAACAGCAACTACAGCACTTTCAGTCTTTTCCAGTTATTATGGTTTTAATTTGTATAGCTCATATACAGGACCCAACACTGCAGTCACTTTTGAGTTTGATATGTTCTTATATATAAATATTATACACCAGTGGTCTTCTAGCAGAGCTCTTACCAAAGGGAACAGTAGCCCTTACTAACTCACAGTTCTCAAGCTGGATCGTACCAACCAGATTCCCCACTGAGGAACAGGACTTTACACTACATATTCCACAGTATTTATATCTGACACGGCAAAATGAAAAAATATGGCATTTATAATCAAATTACAAGCATTGATTAGGGAAGTGAAAACTGCATAGGTGAGAGGGCTTCCTGCTCAAGGAGTGTTCCTTGAGAAAGTTTGGAAAGGCTGGATACTTGGATCATAGTGAGCTAGAGGCTGAAAGAAGAGAAAACATAACCCCCTGCAGCACTGAAGTATCAGGAGAATCTGAGCTGACCACTAACATGTTTATTCCTCATTTTAGTGTGTGACAAGTAGGCCACCAGTTATTCAGATGTAGCTCTGCCTGGCGTGTCCCACATTGAAAGTTCCACCCATCTGCTTGCTCATTCCATGACCAGGTGAAGAGAGTGGGTGGAGGCCCCAGGAGAGGCTGATTAGGACCAGTAAGGCCTCTTACTGCAATCGGGGCCCTGGTGCTGGCATCTCATCTTGCCTGTTTGCATCTCCCCAGGACTCCATGTACTGATCCCCTCACCCTTGGTGCAAGGAGGAATGCTTACAGAAGTAATTAAAGTGATTAAAGAAGATGGTTGATACATCTGTTGGTTGTGTGAAAACCCCTAAACATTGTATAAGGCTGGGACTGTGCATCTCAGCTGTACTTGCTGCTAATGGAGAAGTTTTGGGTTACTGTGAGGCCTGTGTTCTAATGAGGGAAGCAATTATATTCTGGTAGGGACATTAAATGTATCACCTATTGATACTGTTTTCCTGCTTGATTTTGTGACCAAAACTTGCAGGTACAGCCCTGCCCCGAGTGGATGACAGAAACTCCTTGGTGTGATTGGGTGCCAGTCACAGCTTTGAAGTATTCAGGCAGATGAGGTGCAGAAATCTCAGCTGTACTAACTTCTGCTTGCTCGCTGTGCTGTCAGCAGAAGGGGACAGCAGCAATCCTTAGAAGACATTGAATACAGCTGGGACTGTGTCTGTTTGTGTTGTAGGACCAATTCTTTGGCACTTCTCCATACTGAATTTTGGAGAATTCTGATTATGGACCAGCAGTGGTTGATAACATGAAATGTAAATGAACAGAAATCACTGGTGCTAACTCCAGAATTTCTTAATGTCACCTTTAAAGTAGGGTACTTGTTGAATTTTCCATCTCCATTTGTTCAAATAATAAACTACTAAGGTGGAGAAACGTGACTGGAACATAAAAGAACTCTGTGATTATTCACAGGCAATAGCTCCATAAACCTTTCCCTGGGGAAGTACATGTCAGAGGTGTTCCCTTTTGACTTGTAACACTGTATAACAAAATTACAGCACACTCATAAAATATGGTTTGCCTTTCATAATAATAAAATCTGTTATGATGAATTATATAT
Source organism: Gymnorhina tibicen (assembly GCA_013399875.1). NCBI lineage: Eukaryota > Metazoa > Chordata > Aves > Passeriformes > Artamidae > Gymnorhina > Gymnorhina tibicen. The sequence goes on along the minus strand of VXAZ01005100.1, from coordinate 2,483,506 downwards.
TATTATTATTAGAGAATATAGATAGAGAAAATATTATAGATATAGAAATCTCTTTCTTGTGAGGGGGACTACATGCAGCATTCCTGCCTTTGTTGTGGTTCATAGTCCCCCTCTTGTGCCAGGTAGACAGACACGGTGTTACATCATGTTATTTTGTATCACCACAGCAATAAAGCACTTGGGACAGGCTCTAGAGAGAATCTGCTTTATAATCTGCATCTCTTTCAAAGCCCTGTTGCCTGATTTCTGGAAGAACTCCATCCCTTTATGTAGGATTCCTTTACCTCTTTTATACCCTCTTCCCCCCACCCCACCCCCCATATACTCGTCTGAATAAAGGGTTCTTGGCTTTGCAGACACTGAGTGGACTCTTTGGTGGTAGGCTCAGTATTGTATTTTTAATGTCGAACATGACTTCAGAACAAAAAAAGAAGAGGGAAAAAACAGGAAAAATGAAATTTGAACCAGAGATAAGATAAAAAAGACTTTTCTGAAAAGTATCTTTGTCTGTTCACTGCTAAACAAAATAATCATGTCTTGAGGATTCCAAGATATGCTTTTAAAGCATTCTATTTGATGTCTACCTCAGCTTTATTGATGGAATTGAATTTACTGCAAAATGATAACTGACTCAAATCACTGTGCTAGAGATCAGAAAACTCGTGTTCTTGTTCAAGAATGTATCTTACTTTTTTGTTTGATTGCTCTGATTTCTCAGGACCTCATCTATGCTTTTTGAAATGCAGTACAATACAATTCTGAAAAGCTGAAATGCTATCCGATCCTACTAATATTCCGATCACAAAGTGAAATCTTGAAGAGTCATACACACTCTCTCTTTTGCTTCTTAGTCACAATTTGAAGTTGCTGTAGAATAACCTTGGTTTAACTCTGATTAAATACCAGAAGAGTAGGTAATAGAAAATGTTCTTGTCCTTCCCCCATAATCAGTCAACTACCCTGTTTTTTAACATGAGTAAGGCTTTGCAGTTAGGATTTAACTGTATCCTTCCCACCGAGTTGTTATGGACAGTAAAAAGTCAGATTTTCAAAAGGTATTATAAATTCTGCCCAGCTAAAATGAACAAACAAACAGCACTTGCTTTTGAAAGTTTTATTCAGTTCCCTGTTCATAAATGTAACAACTGATCTATAAAATTTTCCAGCACCAGAGAACATTAATCTATATTCAGACCTGCTCCATACACAGATATTGTAAATATAAATTGTACAAGTATTTCCATTAACTTTGCACTGAGCAGGAAATAAAGCAGGAAATAAACTCTTGGGTTTAGGTACCAAACCAGACATTTCTAATTGGTACTTAGTGTGTCCAGTAAGTGTACTAAGGAGCTCCCCATTCACAGGAAATTATTTGAGATTTCTTTTCAGATATCACACTACCATGTCAGTGCAAAGTGGCATGTAATTGTAAAATATCACAGGCAGAGTATAAATCTGGTGGAGCTGATTCTCCACTGTCTTCTTTCCTTTGGCATAATTAATAAGAATGGCCATACTGTTCATCCACCTTGCTCTGCTTTGAATGACAGCTCAAGGTGCAAGGGACACTCTGTGTTCTCATTTGAATGCAAACTGAAATACCATCATGATTTATTTTACAGGTTTCATTGGACCTGGGAGGATTAAAAACTTCCCTGAGGAGACAAGTCACTGGCCACTCATGGAGATTTGCCAAAGAGATTGTGCAGCAGATAAATTACTGAGGTATAAAAGGAGAAAGACTAAGAAAGAACAAAAGCAGTAAGAACAGAGTAGAAAATATGGATGAGTTCTAGGTTTTAATGTTCACCACGGAGGTAGTAATTTTCTACATTTTCCCTCCAGTACAACCTCTGTGAAGCTATTGAAGTAAAATGAGCAGTACCAGGGCTTGATGGTGTTTGTCCAAGGGTTCTGATATTTGTCTTTGTTGCACTGTCTAATCAACCTCTTTTTGTAATTATCAGAAGCATGAGATTCAGAAAGGTCTGTAGTGGTAAATCTGAAAATTGGGAATGGATGTCTTAGTCTGGCTTCTGCCCCGATGAACCTACAGAAAATGTACTTAGGCTGTCTATGAATAGCATACGTATCATAGGTAAATATCTATATGTGACCCTCTTCTATAGAGGTAAACAATAAGCTCTCAGGTTGTTTTGTTATTTGAAGGAGCCAGTAAGCATCTCTCTGATCTGCATAGTAGTCTCTATTCAGATATCAGTAAGGTTTTTCACAAAACCATGAGCAGACACTATGGTTAAAGGAATGAGATTGTCTTGGGATGTTATAAGATGCTTTAAAAAAGTAGAAGAAAAGATAAAAACCAGAAATAGGAATATGGGATGACTTCTTGCTGTGGAGGGGGTTTGGAATCTCTCAGGACCTTGTTTTGCTGCCTTGCTTTTCAGCATATTTGTAAATGATCTGGAAAGGGGAGGAATGGCGAGGTGACAGTTGCAGATGATAAAAAATTGCTGAGGATAATAAAATCTAAATCTGATTGCAAAATGTTGCAGAAGGATACTGGGATGCTACGTGACAGGGAAATGAAAAAGCAGATACAATTTAGTGTTGGAAGTACTTTGCATGATAAATGCAGAATTACATTAGAAATGAAAAGTGACTGCCTATATAACCAAATGGACTTCTGATATTACTAATCAGAAATGAGATTTTGAAATTACTTCGAAGTGTCTCTGAAAATAGCATCTCAGTGTTCAGCAGTGATCAAAAAAACCACAGAGCTGGAAATTATTAAGAGAGCATTTGTGAACAAAACAAAATTTCCCTTTGTCTGTATACATCCATGGTACACTCAGATTTGAATCTGTCAGTTCTCTTTCACTACTTCCGAAAATATATAGTAAAGCAATAATAGGAGTGATCAGAGACTTTGAATTACATCATATGAGAAGAGATGAAACTGCCTAGAAATTAGAGAAGGGAGCAATTTGGGAAAGAGGGATAAAGATTGACCAAAACAAGATTATGAAATCACAGATCACACAAGGATGAACATGGCAGAATTATTCAGTGTCTGACACAGCAAAAACTTCTGTGGTATCCAATTAAGTTTTGAATAGTGGATTTCAAAGAAATAAAATTAAATACTCAGCCAGGCAAAATCTAAGTTAAATCATAGAATCTACAGGGTTTTCTGGAGGCCAAAAGCATAAATGGATGCAAGGAATGATCACACAGTTTAAGGATAAGAGGTCCTTTAGCAGTTGTTAAATAGGTAACAACTTCCAAGAAGCCTCTAATCTGACAGATAGGAAGCTGGGAAAACATTCTGGAAATGTTACTCTGCCATATCTCAGATGAAAAGAAAAAAGTATATATCCAGCTTTCCATATATTCACTAATTCTTTACCCCCATTATAGCCCCAGGCATTTGTGGCTGTTCTTCTGCATCTCACAGAACTGTATCTCATGGACAAAATCTGGATAATCTTGGTAGTGAAAGGTCTGATCCCTTATTTTTAACTAATGCATGTCCTTAGTGTTACAGTGTGGTTGAGGCCAGTGTAACAGTGCTGAATTTGGAATACAAAGTATCTGGTTGGATCTCTGCTACTTTCTCACAAGTGTAACAGAGGGCTCCAGGTCAATGCCAAACTGAAATTAGGAAGTTCTTTTTCATCCTCAATATATCTGTTTTTCTGTTGTTACTTGATACCCAAAGGAAATACTAGGAGCCAAATAATCTTTATTTTTAAATCTGGTTTTGCAGTTTGAACTAGGATATCAACTGCTATTTCAGCATCAGGCCTATGCTTTGAGCAACAACACATCTAGGAATAGACTATCTCCTGCAAATCTCCAGAGCTTCTGAGAGACTTCACAATCTGGATATCACTGTTGTACATATCTGTAGTTGTTCTTGACTGACCCTTGGTTGTTCTTTTTTTTTTCTTTGAAACTTGTGAATTTGAAGCTCAAAAAGATGTACAGGCTCAGAAATGTACCTTATCTTTACTCTTCATTAACACCAAATGCATTATCACCCAAGGGCGAAGAAAACAGGTCATGCAGGCAATCACTGAAACTGGCATCTCTTCTCTCTCAAGTGGCCAGGTGACATTTCACTTATGGAAACTGTTAAACAACAGTGTAAGCAACAGATTTGGTTTATTTTCTATCTACTTAATAGAGAACTGTTGTTCCTATCTTGGCAATTAATATTTTAAAGTGGGAGGCATTTGATTTATAAAAGACATGAAACTGAGTCGGCTTTATAAAGCTAAAAGGGAATAATTATAAAACTTCACGAAAAGGGAAACTGTTTTCATCAATTTTAGAACTGTGACAAGACTCTCTTACTTCAACAGGCGGTAGTTGAAGCCACTGTTATTAGAAACAAACTCAAACTGTGAGATTTACATCATCAGTTTGGAATACTCTTTTCTCCTCAGCCCCTCAAATGGAGGAAATCTTATATAGGGTACTGATTCACATATTTTCCAACACCATGAAATTATTTGCAGTAAGATTTGTCTGTTATTTACAAGATGGGTAATAAAAACAGGGTTTGTGACCATAAAATTACCACATAGAAGAGCTTACTTGTGGGCTCCCAGGTGGTTATGCAGATCTAGGTCTCCTTTCATCTAATTTAAAAATTGAAAAGGTTGAGGGTCCTGTGGTCAGTGAATTACAGGCTTACGTGTATTTATATTGTTGTTTGGTGTTATTTATAAAGCAAAAAAATCAGGCTGGCTAAGATCTGAACAATACTGGGCACGTGTTTGCATTGTTTGATGGTAAATGGAAGTTTTGGTGGAATTTTAATTGCTAAATAATAAATGAATTCTTTAGGTTACTCTAAATGATGTCTCCTTGGAAGGGATTTAAAATATAATCTGGCAAATTTTAATCTGATTTAGGTGAGAATCTTTTAGGTGCTTGCAGTTTGTCTAGAACTGGTGGTATTTTGCAACTGTGGTCCCACCAAGTTTGTGCAACAAAGACTGTGTGTGCAAACTTTCAAGCACTGCAAAAATCACAGAGGAATTCTCATCCCTCTGGAATTTCATGTCTAAGTCTTCATTTCTAAATCCTTTCATGTTGTTACTGAACGCTTCTGGACTAGGATTCCAATTGCAAAAAGTGGAAAAGCACCTTCAATTTTATGGGTTTTTTGAGTTCGGTGCTTGATTAAGCAAAAATTAGCCCAAAGTCAATATTCACTTAACATATTTAGAATTGTAAAAATACAGTGTAATTCCTAATTTGACTCTTAAAAGAATTTTTCAAATTAAATATCTTCGTTACTTACTAGAAAAATTATCACATCTTCTCTGTCCTACCACCACCTTCTCCTCCCAAATCTCTTGTTATTTTAATGTACATTTACTGAATGAGGGTGAAGACCTTTTTACAAAGGATTCTTTCTACAGTGAGGCTTAAGGAAATCACTTTCTAACATGCCAAGATCCCAGACTATTCAAGGTCTTGTAAATGTGACAAAATCCAATTTGAACTGCAGTCAGAAAGGAACTGGAATCAAATGTGGAACATAATGCAACGAATTTACAGCAGTTTGTCCATTTTAATGGTATTTCTGCATGAAAAGTCTGCTAGAAATTGGGCAGATACTTTTTCTTCTGGAATTGAGGTGTTCTGGGCATTGTCCAAACACTGAAATAATCTCGTAGCTTTTTTTTTTCTCTCTTTGCCATTGTTATAAAACCTGCCCCAAAACCAAACAAAACCCAATCTCAAGAATATTTAAGAGGAATCTCTCCAAATCCATTTCTCACATCACTCCAGTCTTTGGCCCATACCAGTCCCTGTGGATAGGAATCATTTAGAGATATTTGGTTGCTCCTGGAGGTACATCCCAATGTTAAGCAGATGCAGTCAAGCTCTGAGCTTCCTAGTACAACTGAGAGCCTGGAATTTTAATGTATTCCTAATTAGGTCCCTCGCTTCAAATGACTTTGCTCCCTGGTCTCCTTACACATTCTAGAATATATTTCTCGTAGGTAATTGTATCTCCTTACACATTTTGCCTAACAAGTATGAGATGCAGGCAAAGGTTGTGTGTCTTCATCCCAATGTGTGGAGCTGAATATTGACCAGTTTTATAGCTGAGATACTCTTTCAGCATCAAACTTCTAAGTCTCTTTTGTTATTGGTTGTTAGAGAAGGATAATTGCACAAAAGCTTTCAATGCAGCTTCATCACCCAGGCTGGAGAGGAGTGAAACTGAGAGTTTCAGGTTATAACCCAGTGACCCTCAGCAGCCTCACAATTGCACATAGTAGAGGCCTTAAAGGGAATAATTTAGATCTTAATAAGCTGGAAAATGTGTCTGTCTGAAGCTGGCAGTGGATTACCATTAACATATCGCACATAACCACATTATATATTTTTAGGTTACCTATGTAGTTTAGGAGAGTAGCAGGATTTAGGGATTTAGGATACGCCTGTAGTTTAGGAAAATCTGGCTAAATAACATACAAATTAGTGTTTGAAGATTTGTTTTTAAAAAAGTGATTAGGAGCTAGGGTTATTGACAAGTGCCAAAGAGCTAGTGTTGAAAGAAATGCCATCTTTTTATGCGTAGTCCAGGGAGGTAGATCAATGAGCTACGGGGTGCTAGCAGGAAAGCAGGTATTTTTCACATGCTGGTTAATTTACCATCAGTCATTGCCTAAAAATACTGCACTTTGAGTTACATCAGTCTGTCAGATCAGGTAGATGAAATGTTGACTTTAATCCATCTAATCCTGCCCGTGCCTGCTGAAGCTGGGGTGGTAAAGGAGGGCTGGTACCAACAGTGTGGCAATTACCAGGCCCATCCTATGAGCTCAGAGGTGTAAATGCAGATGATTGTGGCAGATATAAAGTGACGTTCAAACTGGCTCTTCCTTCAGGAAGAACATGTCAAGTGACCACAGTTTTACCCCACAGGCTCAGATGCTCTGTGATGCATCAGTGGGTCTTTGAGATTTTTCTGAAGAGCTCTGAATTGTTCATTCATTGTAAAGTTACCCAAAATAGTAAAGTCCCTTCTGAGAACATACACGCAACTTTTAGCTGTCTATTTTATATCAACATCCCTAGATTTTCACATCACTGAAATTCCTCAGCACAACTCACTCTGGTGAAAAGTTCTGTACAAAACCAGCTGCTAAAAGAGAGTAATTTAATGGCAAATTCTGAACAAACAATATTGACCCTTGTAAATGTGGCACTTCCATTTTAGACAGCATATTTTTTTCTAAATGTGTATGTACTGCAGAAACCCAATGCACATCATATTAAAAACATTTATTTTTCATTTGCTTTCATGGAAATGAATCATAAATGTACTCATTTATATGTACTTATTCAAAAAGCTCAGAAACTTTTTCATTTTCCTGTACTTACAAGTACAGACTTATAGCATTTAAGAAGACCAGTCAAGGCATGTCTGTCCTGCTGCAAATGCAGAATATCCCTCTCTCACACAGTATATTGGCTGTTTCATTTTGTCTGTTTTTTGTTTAGCTTGATGGATCATATTTAACTGATATTCTGGGAACTACCAGTTCTCTTTTTCGTCTTATGTCATTAATTCCTTCGTTCTCAGTGTAAGGTAATCACTTTCAGTTGTTTCCATTTACATAACTCAGAATAATTCCACTCATGTATTTTTGATCTTTCAAATGTTTTGGGTAAAAACACATTTTGGTATAAGATACAAATCTGGTAACCTTCAATAGGTTGTTAATTTGTCACTGAAAACATACTTGGTTTTTTATCTATTACAAATTCCTATACAAATTGCTTTTCCCTAACTGTTTTCTGGATATTCTTTCTTGTTTTTCTGCTTCTGCTGCTCTTTCTTCCCACTAATTGAGTTCAAATGCCAGCAGGGATTAACAGCTAACCACTTTCAAGGGAGAAGATGTCAAATTTTGGATAAAAATAAGGGTTTGAAAGAATAGAAATATGACTACCCATTATGAGAAAGGAAATATGAACTCACAGTCCTCTGATATTTCAATGATTTTTTCAGAGCTAGAGAGAGCTCAGATGGTTTGATGATCTCTGTGGGATATTCTGCATAATCTGCCGTCAGTTACTGAAAATAATTACAAAGTAGACTGGAAATAACGTAAACTGAGTTATTCTGAGCTCAGCAGATTGTGAGCAGTAGGTCCAGTAATGCTAGAATCACAGGATAATGGGATTATAGTCTTTGATTAGTTTCCATAAAACATCACTAATGCAGTTTTGGACAGTGCTTTTAAGGGGAACTGACATGCAAAATACCACCAGGACACATGAATAAAAGCAGTATCTTCTCTTGAGTGATTGTTACCATTGTAACAATCTTGAGTGATTGTAGGAGAGCTGATAAATCCAGGCCATGGACTCCATGACTGTTCCAAATGGCACTTTAACATATCATCTTAAAATTTGATTTGTCTTCTTCATTAGCTGTGTGTGAATCTGAATTCATTGAACAGCTTGCACACAACACTTCAACAAAGTTAATGCCACAGATTCCGTCTTTTTCTCAGTGTTTCAGTTCTCATTTTCGAAACACAGTTTTATTGCTAACCTTGATTTTTAGTCTTGTTCTTCAGCCAAATTAGATTTTGAGTTTATTAGCTGTGACAGAGTCCTGTTGAATATCAGTCACAAGGGAAGGGAGTCTGTCATGCACAGCATAGGAAACTATTGAAGGGATGATGGGATCTTTCACTTCTAGGTATAGGCTGATTGGAAAAATGAAAAAGAAATGTAGCCCTTATGGGTACCATTGCATTATTGCTTATCACGTTGTGAGGATTTGCACCTTCCTCTGAGACACAGTAAAGACAGACTACCAGGCTTTGATGGGCCACTAGTCTGATCTGCTGTGACAACTCTCTGTGTTCTGATATATGTGACCTGTCAGTGTCTATACTGGAAAGATAAAAAAATTAAGTTATTTGTGAGTGAAGACTAAGGTATATAGAAAGAGATTTCTAAAGGAACAGTTTTCAGTTGTCAGTGTGCAGTGAACCACTGTTGTGGAAATGAGGCAATAAATGGCAGAAATCTAGGTAAAACAATTTACTGCAACAACTAGAGTTCAAATATTTAGCTTTATTTACTTAGTTATGTGAGAAAGCACTGCTCTATGAAATAAAAGTAAGGCAGCTTTTTTAGGGGCACAAACTGGGAGACTGTTTGGGGTTAGACTCATTCACAGACCAGTTGCAGTTACGCAAATTGTAAGAATTTCTCAGAACTTCATAAAAAAGTAAATAGAATCCAGAAAAATTTATTGGCTTCCTCAATAATGCATTTCCTGAGGCAAGTGCATAAGGATACGCATGGAAGTTGATCATGTAGATGATATCTAGTGGGCATGGCTGGTTTTCTCTAGATAAGAACTCTTAAGGGTCCTTGTAATTGGAATGTAATTGCATAAATGTATGCATAGATGACTTGTTTATTTGAAGAGCTGAGCTCTGTGAGATCCTGAGTGCTGTGAAGTCCTGTCAGTCCTTAGAACAGAGTTTTGCAAGAACTCTAAATGCTAAGCAAAACAAAAGACATCACTGTAGTAGCTGATTTTACTTCTGAAATGATCAATTTTTGTTATAAACAGAACAAAATAAATCCAGCATCAAATGTGCATCAGGTACCACATTCCTTAAGTGTGGCTTAAGCGGGTGGCTCCCGCTAACTACATGAGTCAGGTGGAATGAAGAACCAACAAAAATAACTGCCTGAAAAATATTTTAAATACAAGGACTGATGATGGATAGCAAATTTTATTTAGGGCACTGCTTTGGTACACACTTTTCAGAGACCAGAAAGGTTCTGATTTGTCACAAGAAGTTTCTACCAGGTGCCTCATGTTTGATGTGACAGTCTGTTCCTTCCTTTGGCATTGTGGTTGATTCAGTCAAACAGTTCATGCTACGTCCTGTCATGTTGTCCAACCATGGCTTCAGAGACTTCACAAACACAGCACCCCCAGTTCTGGAAAGGCTGAGTACTGAAAATACTGCTTAAGAGGAGCATTTGATTGTAACTCGTTCTAGCAGACACTTGGCTTAAATAAGAAAAAAAAATTATCTCTCTTCTATCTTAGAGAATATTATCATATTCCTTACAGGGAGCTACATTTAAAATGATAGTAAAGGAGGCAGTTTTACAATATTTATTTTGAAATGGATATTTTACACACTATAAATGCTTTTGGTACATGAATAATATAAACAGGTGCTATCAAGGAATCTAGTTGCTTTTATTCTTTCTAGATTTTTTTCCATCATTTACATTACAATAAAAAAATCTTTTAATATATTGTTAGACTCTTTTTATTCTTCTTAATCTTCTGTATCTCTTTACAAAGATACAGTAAAGCTGCTGTTACAGAAGTAAACATGGGTAGCATGGTATTGCCTGGATTAATTGCCTGGGGCTGAGAACTGATGTACCTCTGACTTTAGAGTAATGGAACTCAGTGCTTAACTCTTCCCCAGATATTATGTACATGACCTTTGTCAAGTCAGTTTGTCCATGGTCTAGCAAAAATTTAAACACTTATGCAATTAGAAACTAACATTTATTTACTTTAAGGTGCATCAAGGTGCTAATTGCACTGTGCCTCTGTTTCTCTCTTCCTCTTACTTTTTTAGTTTAGACAACAAAAGCCCAAACGACCTTTCAGTGCTTATAAACTATATCTAGCACAACAGAGTTCCTGGTCCCTGCTGATTCCAAGGAAACGCTCTTACACATCCTGCTCACTGCACTCCAGTTGACCCTAATGGAAGTGTTTGCATGAATAATTTGAGCTCTTTGTATATAATCACATAGGAAAATTGTATTGCCTTGGGAAAAAAGGATGGGCCCTCCTTTCCTTGCAGGATACACGTTCTTCATTGTGGTAGGTTTGATCTCTCAGTGTAGCCTTCTACTCTCTGACCTCAGTGTCAAAAAGCTTCCTTTTTGTTGTTGGGTTTTCTTTAACTTGTTCCCAGATGTCTGATGCAACCAATGGCAATAAAAGAAATCAAACAAAGAAATTTAGAATTCTGTTAGGAGTCAGAGAAACGATTCCCTGGGCTGTCCATTGATTTAAATAAATAATTTGCCAAAAGACATTTAATAGACTGTTTTAAATGTAAAATCAGCTACAGCAGTGGTGTCTTTTTTGTTTGTTTTTCCTGCCTCATTATCTCAACAAATACATTGTAATAGCACTTTCTTGTAATATGGATGCACATGCAGTTCAGACCTCTGTAAACCTCAAAATATCAGTTGCTAATGAATGACTGTATATGCTAGTTGAGTATGTAGCATAAAATGTTACTGATGTGCTGTGAAGTATTTTTATAAATATAAAACCAGAGGAAAAATCAAGAAATACAAACCAATTTAAAGCTTAGGTAAAATGAGAGCTGTTCTGAATTGTCAGTGAAATTTTCACAATTCTTCTTTAGAAATCTGAATTCTGAGAATGGTTTCTGTGGCTTTTAACTCCATATACTAAATGTGTCTAAGAATATGCCTGAATTTGGTGCAGTCAAATTCTACAGCAAGAGTTTACCCTGGTCAGAAGTCCCTATTAGTAAAAATCACTATGCACTTGAACACATGCATGTTTATTCATATATATTTATGCCTTTGGAGCAATAGTGAGACAAAAAGAAATGTGTGAAATTAGACTGGATGAGAACAAGAAACAAATTCTTTACATGTAGGCAAATTGCCTTTGTGCACCAGCACTCCAGTTTCCTGCCTTTCTCTTGGACCTCTCTGTAACAGAGTCTCTAATAGGACAGGTACTTTGTTGCAGGAAGATTGCATCATTCTTTCAAACTGCAATAAATTAAAAGATACCTTGTCAGAGATGACAGCAGCAAGCTCTCTGTCTCTGTGTAGAAAGTGCTGGAATATTGCTTACTATGGTAATTCTATTTTAAAAATTAATCTAATTCTAAGGTTTTGCTAATGAATCAGTTATATCCATATCAGAAAGCACTGATGCAAGTTATATCTTCAGTCTCAGAGTTTGGATCAAGCCCTTGCCTGCTGTTTATTATTTGGTATCCCTACTTTGTTTCCCTGCTCCCCAGCTCTTTGGCATGAGCTGAGATCTGAAACAACACCCTGAGCTCCTAGAAGTGCTCTAAAATCATACTGGTGTCATTGGGGCCTTCTAAAGGAGTAGCCATGTTGGCTATAAAAATATGGTATTCTTTGTCTTGAGAAGACTCCCCCAAGCCATGATCAGTCTAGGAAGTGCTGCTGGATCCATGGATGTTAATGGTTCCATTAGGCCCTGCATTTATGTTGTTCAGTGTCCCTGCAGGTCATTGTCTGTCATGTTTTTTTAAAGCAAGCAACATGTCTTTCAAATACAGAACATTAATTTTGCTTGACAGCCCAAATTTTTTCCCTTTCTATGCTTCTGAGGCTAATTCTGACCATTGTGAATTTTCCTAAATGCACTTTTGATTTATAAAAGTCCTTCAGTTAATTAAACCCTGACAGCTTTCATGTTTTTCCTTTGCACACTGGCAGCACTAATGTGCTGTTCCTGACAACATCCACAAAATAGAAATTAGTATGGCAATTTCTCTAAAAAGAAAAATACTTGAAATTGCACATGGCTCCTCTGCAGTTTGACACCTTTGGCTTTTGATGTGCACTGGATTTGCCTGGGCAGAGTTAATTTTCTTCCTAGCAGCTCAGAGGGTGTTGGGTGTTGGATCTGTGACTGGAGCAGTGCTGGTAACACACCAGAGTTTGGCTGCTGCTGAGCAGTCCTTGCACAGGGACAAGGCTTTCCCTTTTTCCTGCTCTGCTTCCTCAGTGCAGGCTGGGGGTGTGCAAGAAATTGAGAAGGGACACAACCAGGACAGCTACCCGAAATGACCAGAGGGATAGTGCATGCCAGATAACGTCATGCACAGCAATGCTCACAAACTATGGGAAGGGGGCTCCTGGGGAGGTGGCCATTGCTCTGAGACTGCTGAGCATCGGTGTACTTGAGGGACGTGAGGAGTGAGGGCCTTTGCAACACTTGTTTTGGGTTTTTCCTTCCACTGTCTTTCACTTATTAAGCTGACTTTATCTGGATCTGTGAGTTTTCTCACTTCTGTTCTCCCTAATCTCTCCCCTGTCCTACTGCTGGGACAATGAGGGAGTGGCTGTGTGGTGCAGCTGCTGGATGTGGTCAGCCCACCACAAGAAGGAATTTGGAAGGAAAGGAGTGGGGAAGAAAATGAGGGCCCTCATTATTATAATATTTTAGGCTCTGTCTGCTGTGTGGAAATACCCATATGTCTAGTCTACCATGACAAGATATCAGAAACTCTTGACTCTCTTACTGTATGATTTACCTGAAGAACTTCTTAAGAAATCCTATTGTGCAGGAAACGACCATATTTATGGTCTGGTTATCCTGCAAAAAGAGATGGCATCTTATAGAAAGAAAAATATATGAATGTCATAGTTGGAGACCAGGAAGAAACTTGAGATAAAACATGTTACATTTACATAAAATTATGCATTAGATAATTTAAAATTGTTTTCAGTGTAAGAATTATAAAGAGATTTGATGAATGACTTAAAGCATCACATTTAGTATTAATAGGAGGTGATGCTGAAAGGAGAAATATAATACTGGAGAAAGAATAATAATGAAACAGCTCAGTTGAGGTAGTAACCAGTTTTATTTTATATTTTTGTTAAGAATTATATGAAAAAAATGATGCCCCAAAGATGGAGAAGACTGAATTTCCCAAAAGGTCTTGAAAATGTATGAGAAAGAGCTGAACTACCTCACTTGTAGAATTGCGTTTCAATTTAGTAATATAAAATGCAGAGTCCCGATTTAGGTAGATAAACAGGAAAATGTTTGCTGTCAGCTGAAAGATTGCCTATTCAAAATTCAGTAGTAGAGAAGACTCAAATAAGACAGACCTGACTGTATGATGCAGCCCTGAAAAAAACCAACCTTAGCTGAGTTGAGTGAGTAGAGATGATCCATCCTGGAAGATCTAGACACAGTAATATATACTGTTCTCACTATGTGCAGGTGCTCCAGTTTGAGAAGAACTAACTAATGCTGGAATGTAAGCCAGGAAAAAGGCAAACAGTCTAGGATGAAGCCTTTTTTATGATAAGAAAGCAGTAATAATTTAACTTGGTTTGTTTAACTTACCAAAGGAAAGGCTTAAAGGAAATGCAGTTGGTGCATACAGATGTACTGGCTGAAAAACAAGAGAGGGAAAACAACCCTTTAACCAAAAGAAAAATCTGGCATAAGAACAAACTGGGACACAATTACGTTTAGGCAGGAAATAATTTCTAAATGTCAGATGTTTGAGGTTCTACATTGTCCTTCTAGGAAAAGTAATGATAGTAAAAATCCCTCTCTCCCCGGATAGAATTGGAGATGTTCATTAATCAGCTTGTGAAGGGGATTGTGTGACATAGCTGGCTGATAGCAGGGACTGAATGTGTTAATTTGGGGAGTCCATTCTAGCAAGTTGCTGTACTATATTGGTAGTTTCTTCTCAGTGCCAGAAGCAGGAAGCCCAGTGTGTGAAGTGTATATAGGTATTTCTACTCTCACAGAGAGCTGTCGTGCTGTCGACATTATCTGTAGTGAAACCACTCACCACTCAGAAGGCTCTGAAATGGCAGTTGCAATTGCTACAACTCATTCAATTTTCCGTTGCTGGGAAGTGTGCCTTATCTTTAGTTCTTAGCATTTGGAAGCTTTTAGCCTGATCAACAGGTTTAAGTGAAGTGTCATTTCTTTTTCAGTTTTTCCATTTTTCTGACCCATCGGACGTTTTGAGAGTCTGAGATGCACAATGTGTGAAGCCCGTATAACCAGGAAGGCCATGGCAGCTTTTCCATTAAGTGTTTCAGTCAGGCTTTCCCTTGGAAGGCAGAGCCCCTCTTAGAAAGGGCAGGATAAGTGCACAAGGAACCTTTTCCTTTTTATGTAGTACACTCTTCCCTGAAGCACCGCTGCCTACTAATGTTCCCAAAGCCACA
The DNA here is from genome assembly GCA_013399875.1 of Gymnorhina tibicen. Lineage (NCBI taxonomy): Eukaryota > Metazoa > Chordata > Aves > Passeriformes > Artamidae > Gymnorhina > Gymnorhina tibicen. The sequence continues at coordinate 2,468,488 of VXAZ01005100.1, read as the reverse complement.
TCCTCTTAAATACACAAAAAGCGATTTACCAAAAAAACCCTAAAAATCCAAGGTGACTAAACAGAAATACTCTTGATTTACTCTATTACGACTGTTTACTCAGTTCAGTTATTTTTGTGAATGCCTTTCAAAGGGCAGCTGATGTGAGGCATCTTTAGCAAGAGAGACAGGCTTCCAAACTGACTGAGTGTTTGGGATAAGGTCTTAGTAAAGTAGTGCTTTGGATATCCTTAGAAACTGTCAGTAGCACTTTAAAAATCCTGAGGAATGTTCTTCTCATCAGCTATGTGGAGGAATCATGGAAAACTTATGAGTGCATAGTCAAGCAAATCTATTGTCTCAGTTCTTTCCTCTCTCTACAAAAATTAGCATGGAAGAGTTCTGATGTCCTAAAGTGGTTTATAAAAGGTGGAGCATGTATCTCAGGAATATGAAATATATTGTCTTTGTAGGTGCTTGTCATGAGAATCTACAATTTCTTCACCTGCTGGTTTTCCCTACCAAGGAATCCCTGTGATGAGAGCCAATTCTTTCACTCTTTATTTAAATCAGTGTCCCAGCCATTGGGGTAACTTGCTCATTAGGTTAAATTGCTAGTAGTAACTTTTCTTGAGTGGCGGAAGAGAAGATTTTCTTTTTGAATAAGCAGTTTTATATAACCAAGTAGTGTAACTTGGCTAAGGGGAGAAGAAATAGGTAACATATGCATAGACCAAAGAGTTTAATTAAAATACTATCAGTGGCTGCAGTCAGCAAACAATGCTGAACAGACAGAAAAGATTGACTGGTAAACAGGTCTTTGGGAGGTTATAACTCCAGTTACATGTATTATTCAGGCAGTAATAAAGCCTGGAATCTCCATTTGGAGATAAATATTTAATTGTGCAAGGCACTGCACAGGTAAAATACGGGGGGGAGGGGTCCACTCACCCAATCACCACTTTCCCAATAACCACTTTCCCAATTTAATGAGAAAATGTGTGCAAGAAAGAAACATGGGACTGCACCATAACAATGAGCATTTTGAAACCATTGTTAAGCTTTCTGAAGACACAGTGGTAGCTTTGCAATCTTAGTTTCTGTACTTTAGCACTCCGTATGTCCTGTTAGTGAGTCATGCCTTTATTTTACAGAAACTAAACAAAATGTACCTCAAAGGATGAGCAGGTGGAAGCATGATGGGAGTTTTCAGGCTTGCCATTTGCAGAATTCCTGCTTCTTTTAGGTCAGTTTTGGGAGATAATCAAAATTCATAGCTATTATCTTTGATTTAGTTCAATATTTAGCACCCATTTAAGTTGGTTATCTTTTTTCAGAGTTTTTCTAATGCCAGGGAGCAGCTAATACACTGAGAGTCAGATGTGCAGGGACCCTGCAGAGTCTGATTCACCTGCTCATATCCTGCTCTCTCAATGACTTGCATGGATATTCTGCTGAGAGCAGCCACTGAGACAATCTGGCAGGCAAATAATTTAATCATTGTCATTCATTTTCTGGCTGCTGAATGTTAAAGGGACAGGTGAAAAATAAGGATGAAAGGAGGTAAAAGCTCTGGTTTTGGCTGCTGGTTTTTATTCCTTTCAGCTGCTGTTACAAGGACCTTATTATTTAGTCTAGCAAGTAGGGACTTGTAATTTAGTAGACATGACAATGGATCATAGATAATCTACATAAACAGCATAGGGCATCACTGAGAGTACATTCACCTGTAATTTTAATCGATTAATTCAGGAAAAATTAAGTAGACCACTCTCTCAGCTTTGCCTCAAATTTTCACAGGAGAGGCATGTCAATGACCAATTTTTCACCCACCAGCTATTTCTCTTGGTGGGCTTTAGCAATGGCTTTAGGTCTTAATTTGAGAATACAAACACTAGTAAAACACAGAAGCTGTATCCTCCTTCTCACCAGTCTGTGGGTATGGCCCAGGTGAGTTCCTGAATTATTTACATTTGAGTAACCAAGACTGCAACCCCTCTGTCCTGTGCTGGCAGTGGTGGAGGCTGGGGGAGCGTGAATGCAGCTCACAGTACAGTGTGGGGTTAACGCTCCCCTTCTGCTGAGTGTTTAGGACGCAGGAATTATGGGACAGGACAACAAACTCCTCTCTTGACTGTTTCACTTAAGTGTTTCTCTGGGGCACTTATCACACTAGAAAATATAAACCATAATCCAAGAAATAAGTGTTATAAATAAATCCCCGGAGAAAAGTTTTGCTGCCATTGTCTGCAAATAGTGCCATTATCCATAAATGGAGCAAGCAACTGGAGAATGCACAGGTGAAATACCTTGTGGTTATTTAGTTTTAGTACCTTGTATGCCTATCTGTCCCCAGTGTTTGCTATGATAATTGCAAGGAGTTATTGTGAATGGATCATTAATTACTATATATACTGAATGCAACCAGGGTAGGGAGCAAATGAAACATTGATCATTTGTGTGTCAGTGTTTGATGACAGTGTAAAACCATGGCAAGAAAAATGTGTGGGGTTCTTTTCCCTTAAAACAAGACACAAAGATGGTTGATACAAAGGCACGGTATTAATTACTTGTTGCATGGTACCCCTGTAAGATTCCATTTAAAAACTCTTGTTCCACCTGTGTGGTATGGAGCTGGAAGTCGCAAATCCACTCTTGCAGATAAGAAGTTTATTTTGGGCTTTTCAATTTATTTTTCTGGGGAAGAGGTATAACACATGTCTCCAAGAAGTTTATTTTGCTGTGCTGGTGGCTCACACAATGCTGCTAATTGTTCTGTTTACTAAAGCATCTCTAGGCTTGGCATCTGAGAGCTGCTGCCACTGACTGGGTGTGTGAAATAAACTGGGGTGATAGCATCAGACTATTGCTGTTTCTAATTTGGCTCATGTGTACTTACAAATGTCCTGTGACTTTATACCTACTCACAGCTGTAACAGTTGTTTTCAGCTGTATCAGAAAAGCTGGTTTAAGTAGGATTGGCATAAAGCCTTCTGGATACAGTCTTTTGAATCTACTTCCAAGGTTTCTGCCTATAACAAACAACAGGGAAAACAACTTCCAAGTGCTTTAAATGTAGCACGACCATCTGTTGACTTCAGAAATGAGCTAAGTAATGGTAATTTCTGTTATATGTCTTGGAACCAGAGAATACTTAAATTCCCTTCCCTTC
>VXAZ01005100.1:2371968-2465201 GCA_013399875.1 Gymnorhina tibicen | reverse complement strand
CTTCCCTTCCCTTCCCTTCCCTCATTCTTTTTTTTAAATTTCAAGTCAATCCTAATGCCTGTATTTTGGATTTGAACACATCAAGGGACACTTCTAATGGTCATTTCAGTTGTGTCTAGAAAAGGGCGGAGAGATTGGCAAGGGGGGTGATGGGCATAGGGAGGGAAAGGGCAAGATTACAGTGTCACTATTCTGGTCTGAAAATCTCCAGTCACTGACTATTTCTTGTCTGCCTTTCCTGGTAAATGTCACTGTGCAGACACTGATCAGACAGTAGAATGCTTAGGAGTTTATTTTGAGTTAATGGGCTGGTGGAAGTTGAAACTGTGCAGCATGATAAAGAAAGCTATTTTTCTTTGCAGAAGTATCAATTTTCACAACGTAGCCGCACCTTAGGAACAGAGGAGGAGAAGTGGACTCAGTTTGTGGGAATCTCCTGTACACAGTTGCCAGGAACAAGGAAGGAAAGGAAAACAAGAACAACTCTCATTTGAAGAAGTGTGTTTTGATGTACATTCTGTATGTCTACACAGAAGTGATTTATACCATGCATTTGAAAAGGAAACCCTAGAGACTAGGCATATTTTTTTTAGCCAAATGTCCCAAAACACTGTTGATAAGGGACTTGGAAAAAAATTCTATATACATCCCATTATCCTGAAGGCAATGAAATATCAATGAGGTAGTGCAGTAGGAGCTGTGGCCTGAGAGGAGAAAGAATCTTTCATTCAAAGCCCGTAAGATCACTTCACTATTTATATTCAGGGCATTCCCAGAAAACAGACTGAAGGAGGAATCAAACAGAGTTTTATGACTTCATAACTTTTACAAGTCTCTTTAAAGCTCTTCATTATTATTCACTCTTCAAAGACAGTCTATGGCATTACAGAGTATTAAAGGAGCAGTCTGGAAAAAGCAAGCTTTGAGAACCAATTACTAGAAAGCAAGACTACAAAACGCATTTATCAGTTACCTTATCAGGACTGGATAAGGACTGACTTGGACAGGAGTGTCTGCCTTCACGACATCCACTGCTGATAAATCACCTGTCAGAAGTCCTCGGGGAATGTACATGTGACTAAAATTAGTGCACACATTGTAGTACAAACGACGTCCATGGCTCAGGATGGTGGACACCAGTGTCCTTATCATTGCTACATCTTCAGCATAAGTCAGGGTAAGTAAGATCTGCCTCCATACCCTGTAGGTCTGGGTTGCTCCTGAACGCTGTAGTCTCTGAATAATATCTTGTAATTTACCCAGAAAAAGAAGTCCCCAAGAGGACTACATGATATCTCCCTATTTCTCCCCTTCTCAGGGCCAACACTCTGGTTGACAAATTAATGTGGGATATAATTTGACTTTCAGGTTTTAATAATTTAATTTTGTGTATGTTTACTGCAATGTTCTAAGGTCTCCATTAAATATGTATTTATATTCCCCCCACCCCTCCCTTCATTGCCCCTTGTTATAGAAGTGTTTGTGTCTGGGAAGCAGGGATTGGTCAGTATTGTGGGAGTTGTTCTTGTCATGAGTGGACTTATTTAAAGGAGAGCTTGTCTTCCTGTCTTCTCTAAAGATGCCTGGACTCTGAAATCATCTCATTTCCTCTGCAATATTCATAGTTAGATCCTTCTGACCGACCATGGTCTATCCTTAGCTCTCATGTATGTCACCCTGACCTCTGAAATCTCTTATTATAAATCAGCCAAGTGTAATACCTTTAAAGGAAAATTTTTAATAGTAAGAGGAGCGAGGTAAGAATAAGTGTGCATGTGCATGTATGTGATGTGGGAGACAAGGATCAGAGGAATTAAGTGATATCTGGTCTCCATCAGGAAAAGCAAACTCTGTTTGACTCAGGAGGTACCTTCCAACCCTTCCCATATTCCTAGTTGAATGGCAGCTTCATATTGCAGTTCTTTTATAACAACAAATATTGGTATAAAAATTATGTATTTTTTCAGCACTAACGCATTAACAATCATAGCAGCAGCTTTTGCAGGGGTATGTAAAAGCCCGTGCTGCAGGAAGAGTTGGTATGTGCAGTTTGCTGTGGTGACTGAAAAATGGATTGACTGAAGCAAGAAAAAACACATTGGGAAGAAAGAATATGTGACCTAGACTTTTATGTGTTCAAACTACTAACATCCCCTGGTGTGGGCCAGTGGGACAGGGATGGAAAGAACAAGATGAGATTGGCCCCAGTGCATACTGGTAGCAAAGCCCAGCTGTTGGGCTGTGGGATATAAGCTCCTTTAGAAGTTTTGCCCCAAGGTTCAGAGCTAAGGCCCTTGGAATGCTTCTAGGTGAGCGTGGCTCAGCTTGTGACCCGTGCGATGCTTTCATCTGGCTCACCACTGCTTCCCTGGAGCAGACAGGGAGCAGCTGACGGCGCGAGGGAGCAGCCCACATGGCTGAATCAGCCCCCCAGGCCTGCCACAGAGACAGGCCCCGGGGTCTGTTGCTGCTGCTAAGGGTGTGGGGCTGCCAAGTGTAACCCCGAGTCTCTGGGTGAGGCCGTGACAGGAACAGGATGGTGTTTCTGGTGATCACTACCGGGAGGGCCGGGGTGGGAGTGCCCTGGGGTGGGAGTGGGTTTTGTGGAGCTCAGAGACAGAGATGTCTGCAGGTAGGTAGGTGGAGAGAAGAGTCTTCATTCTCAGAGCCTTGAGCTGGCCACAGAAGAGCTGAAGGCCGCAATGCTCCCTGCAGAATCCTGCCAAATGTGCCTGAGGAACCAACGTCCTTTTCCTCCTCTATTTTCATCATATGGGCCTGCCAGACCAACAATCATCTCAAGTAAAAAGGAGCTCCAGGAGGTAAGTCTTGAATGAACTTTGACTTCATAGGACCACTGGTTAAGAGACAGCAGTGGCTGCTGCCCCTCTGTACACAACCCGTGTGAAATCAGCGGGAATCAAGGCTTTGACTCTGCATGACTGATTTTCCATGTTTATTACTTTACTACAATGTAGCCACGTGAGGAGACTCAGCTGCCAGAATAGTTTCTGGAAGGAAGAATCTACGCCACTTAGAGATGACTCTTGTTTGGTTTCTGAGTCTTTTTTATTCTGCTTTCCTCTGCTTGTACTTGCTAAATGCTGGACTGTAATTGTATTGGGAGTTTGTCACACTGGGACAGGAATTTGAGAGATTCACTCCGGATTTACTGGGAAGTTCTTGTGGATACTGTGCACATCCAGAAGAAAAAGATTGAGGTAGCCAATAAAAGTTGTTGTTCATTAAAAATATGGATCTAAGACACAAATGAAAACTTCTCTTCCACTTGCAGGCTTGATTGGGAAACTAAAATTGCAAAAAAAAGGAGATATTGTTCACTCCTTAACAACAGGAATTTTTTTTTTAATGCAAGTCTCTGACTATTTAACACAATTATTTGGATTTCCCTTAATATTCCCCAAATATTTCTAAACCTTTGAACAAAGGATTTGATTGTAGGTAAGTTTCAATAACAGCTCTGTACGTTATGAACAGCAGCATGAGCATTAGTCACATGAAAAATACAAAGCTCTCCATCTATTTTAGACATTGCAGACTTATTACAAAGTCAGTCCTAATCCTTCACTGTGTGTGCACACAGACACACTAAGTGTACACAGATTGTACGAACTTGGATCTATCACCTGGCACCACAGCAGGGCTGAACCCACAAATGCTCAGCCACTTGTAGCAACTTCAATCTTTTTTATAGTGTGTTAAATGGGATTTGAAAGGCTTGATCTTTAGACAGAGAAAGGATGGAATTAAAATTATCCTTGTTTCTCTCTCTATTTCCCCCTCTCCTCTTCTGTCTGCTTCTTTCCAAGGATTTATATTCGGATTGGAATCATAAGTGGTTTCATTCTGTCCTCAGATCTCCCTGCCCCAGAAATACTGTGACAACTCAAAAAAGCCTGAGATAAAGTGCTTGCATTGAATAGTGCTACGAATTAGTGATGTATGATGATAATAAAGAACAAGGGATGTAAAAATGCATGTGTAAAAGAGTAAAAATTTTTTAGTTCTAAGCTAAGTCCTTTTTCTTTGTAATTATTTTTTATTTAAACTGAAATTGTTATAGTTGTTTATTTAATGACCAGAAGCTGGTGTATGATTCATAGCACTATCAAAACAAACAAGTGCCAACTTGTGATTACTCCCTACCTTACTAAATAATTTAGAAATCACTTTATTAACTTTATAAATTAAACAGTAACAGTGCCTTCTGCAAATAGCAAAATCTCTTTAAACTGCCTTTGGGAATATTTCCCAAGAGTGTATCTTTGCTAGTCATTCCATAACAAGAAATGGTCTTTTACTTGTGACCAGCTGTCACATACAGAAACACTGAAAGCTGCTTCTAACTTTTCCCAAAATTGTTTATGTACCAATGGCTGAGACAAAATCAGTGCTTTTTTGTCTGTGTAAAAATCCTATTTTAGATCATGTAGGCTATAAATATATATCTATCTATTTTACATGACAAAGATACACTTTTCCCTGTCACGTTTCCTAGGATTCAGACAGCCATCTATCTCTCTCTCATATTTCCAAAGGGAAAGTTTTCTCTGATGATTTAAATAGAAATAATGTGCTTTCTTTTAAGATCATGTTCACCAAGGCAATAAGAGTATGCGTTTGAACAGTTCCTCTTAGTTTTATGTGCACAACACATATAATTGTTTTAGAGTGGTTTCACAGTATTCATTTTCCTACATGCAACACGTATTTCGGGATTGTTGTTTCTTCTTCGGCTGAGTCAATACATGGCGAGATTTTTCATTCCACCAAATTAAAACAAAATCTACTGGAATACAGGCAGTGAAAGTGAAGTTTTCCAAGTAATTCTATGGCAGACTTTACCAGCTAAACTCCTTCAGGCCTGGCAACCCTTAGAATCCAAGCAGGCAGTTTTTCCAGAGATCTCTGCATTGGGAAGTTTAAGAGCCCAGTTCTGAGTAGCCAGTAACATAATGCTGCTGGGGGAAGAGAGCTCATATCATAGATGCAAAATATTTTGATTTTTCCTGTCACTAGATCAGTTGCATCATCCAAGCAGGACATTAATTTCTTTCTTTGGATCATTCATTAAATGCTCAGTGATTTTTTCCCAATGTCTTAAGCTTGGAATTCTTGCATTTAAGCAATCTATTTCATTTAGTGCCAGAGGGCTAAGTGCTGATCAATGACTTCGTGACTGTGGTCACCTTATGATCTCTTGGCTTCAAAATGTGCAGCTTTCTCTGTGGACAATCATGTTTTTCTTCTCTCCCCTCCTCCATGACCATAAGCAGTGCATGCTCACCCTGGGATCCAAAGCTGTCAGCCTGGGGTTTGTTTTTCCCTACTGATGTGGAATAGGTGTGTAACCCAAACCCAAGAATGGGTTGCTACACTGGCCCTGAAGGTCCAACAGAGATTGCTGATAAAAGTTGGGGTCTTTGTCTTAAAGGTGGCTGTTCCCATGCTCCTGTGGAGGTACAATGCTGAAGAGTGGAATTCTGTCTGCTTAGGACAAGGTGCGCTGGGTGTTGTGGCACACAGTTCAAAAGAGCAACAAGTGATTCAGTCTGACAGTTTTCCTCAGCTGTCAAGAGTCAGGCTTCCTATACAATCTGTGATGAGAAATAGTCCTGACACAAAAACAAAGCCAGCCAGACGTGGTGCTTAAATTAGGCACTCCAGCAATCCTGTATCTCAGCTGCCTAGTTACGAAGGGGAGATAAATATACTTCCTGCAGATTTTATTTGTGTTGGGGAGACTGTATCCCTCAATACACAGAAATTGCAAAGGCACAATCTGCTTCTGTAGATTGTGCCTTTCTACTTTGCCTTTCCACTGTACTGAGGAGAAAGGTCTGCATTTCAGATTTGTGAAGTCTTCTAAAATCTATTTTTAAAACATTTTTTGTGTCTGTAATACAGAGATAAGAACTAAGAAATACTCTGTGAGTTGTCACTTATTGTTTCGAGTTCCGGCATCAATCCTGAAGCCTTAATGCAGACAGACTTCTGGGAAGTGGGAATTCAAGTTCACTGAATATAAAAATAGTTCTACAATATATATTTAATTCAGCTTTTGAGGGAAAGAATACCACCTTTCCCACTGTTCTGCTTGGTACAGCTGCTGTTACTGACTTTTAGTGGTATTTTGAGGTGACTTAGGAAAAAGCATGAAAAAGAAAATTAAATTGTACATTAAAATTTAAAACAATATGAAGGTATTTAAAGTACAAAACATTAAAAAATACATTCACGTTTATCTAGAGAATTATGCTCTCTAATCATGGGAACAAATAAACAGTGTGGGTTTGGGAACATCATGAGACCTGTCAAAAATACAGCCACTGAGCAGGAAACGAATTGAAAAAAGTCATTCATTCATCAGATCCACTGTGAATGAGCTACTAGGTCACAAATTGACTGAAATTATTGCAGATGGTTTTGTTTAATAATTTAGACAGATGAATCCAGAAATGGAAGCCCTATTTCCTTTCTTGTCTAGTACCTTCTTGTCTAGTCTGTTAAAAATCCTAATCTTCTTGAAACCAGTGAGAAATTTACTCTTGATTGCCACAAGTTTATGGATTTACCCCTGATTCTTGCTGCTGTAAAAGGAATATGAGCACAAGTGAGTCGAGATGCTGAAACTGCTCATGCAGCAATGAAAGAGAATTACTGGAAACTGAACAGTTAGATAAGCACTCAGCAAGGAGGAAAGATAGGTATAGAAGCCAGCAGCTGCCACATGGAGTAGAAGACACGCCTGAGATGGGAGGGAGAAATAAATACATTTTCACAAGAAGTGAGCCTCTTCCACTTTGGGTGGGAAAATGAGCAGGTTTGTGAGAAAGAAGAACAAACAGTAATTCACAGCCTCTACAGAAAGGAGAGTGAAAGTGTGGAGAGAAATAGAGGAAGGCATAGTATGTTATAAATTCACCAGGACTAAACCAATAAAGGGACAGAAAAGCAGCCCCGGTGTTACACAGACAGTGGTTAAATTTTCTGTGGGGAACAGAGCTACGGAAGGCTGAATTTCTGTCTGTTCTGTATTTATATCAGCAAACCATCAAAGACTGTTTCATATAAAATAAGGAACTGAGATTTGATCTTTCTTTTGTTAGGGGGAAAAACACCAAACACAAAACCACAATAAACTTATTATTTGGTTTATTAAAGTTGCCCCCCTCCCCCCCAAATTACTACTTATATCAGTTGGAACAGGCCCACAAGAAATTTGTTGCTAGAAAGGAAGTACCATGGGAATCACAGTCATAACCAAGAAACTAAAATTTCCAGTTACTAATGCAGAGCAAGAAGCTGTAACAGGGACTGTGAACATGATGGTATTAAAAATTCTCTTTTGCACAAGGGTTTTTCAGAATGCTGTCTCAGAGAGGAGAGAAATTTAATTGCCATAATTCCCGTGAAGTGCATATGCCCCAAATGATTGTGTTGGAGCTGCTACTGAGTGTTTCTGCTGGGAGAGAGTTTAATAATTTATAAAGATCCAGTTTCAGTAGCAGCTTTTATGGTTCTTAGAACGGTATAAACTTGGCTAAAGCTTCGAGCAGACATTTTATAGGTGTAGAGTGAAGCACAAACATTTATGTAGGACGTGTATAAGCCACCTTTGGCCATCCATTTTGTTCCCATTAATATTTGGCATTGAGAGGATGGTGAAATTCCAGCTAGTCTGAGATCTGCATTAAACACCCAGGACATTCAGCGTCCAAACTTTTTAATGGATATATGATTCTTCAAGTGTTTTACTGTTTCTAGTCAGGCTTGAGGTTTCCCAGTTCTCTGAAGAACAAACAGTCGTAGCCGGAGGTGCTGAGTAGGGCTGACCGGCAGGGATGGCTTTTCATGTTTTGTTCGACGCATTTGACAGTGACATCTGGTGACCAGTTATTTAAATGCAGGTGCTTCAGGGCTCGTCTCTGCTCTGCTTTACCTCCACTGTGATAAAAAGTCCATAATCTGAAGCCAAGGACAATTAGTGCCTCCCTCCTCTCATGTCGCTGGCTGGATGCCTTTCAGGATGGATATAGCAAGTTAGACTTGAGCAGCACAGTCTTTACTGAAGTCTCTGCATTTTGCTTTCATCCCTTGTAGCAACTGTCTGGTGTAAATACATTAAAGGAGCAGAGGAAAATCCCTGAGCATTTGTAATGATCTTCCTGCTTACTTTTTGTTTATACTGAGATGCTTGGAAGTAGGGACCTGCTCACCTCTTATTCTGGTAAACATGACAGAGAAGACTATTCTTGATTTCTAAACTATAAAACAAATCTCATGAAAATGTTAAAGAAAATAAGAGCAAGTAAACAGGGAGAATAGTGTCTTAACATTGTTATCTGATACACAGGTGTTTGTTCCAGACAGGTTTTTCACAGGATAGGGAGAATGTGGATAAAGGCACACGTAGGTTATAAGCAACTTTTTCATTCAATGAGCAGTGGACATCCCTTTTCAGGCTGTTCAGAGCCTGCAGTAGCTGCCTAGACTCCTCTCGTGCTCACCAACTCATCTTGCCTGTGGCTTGGGTAAAGCTGGGAAAGGACTCTTGCCTTTTTCTAAGTCTAATCAATAAACTGTTCATGCACTGCAGAAGGGGAGCGTTATCCTTTGAGGCCTGCTTTGTGTTGCTCCTTCTTTTCCAAGATGAAACAAACAGAGTCAGAGATACAAGCTTTGACTCCAGCCTCAGATTTGAATGTTCTCGAGTCTGAGATTTGGGCTGAAACTGAAGCATTCCTAAAGTTCAGTTTCATCCCATGAACATCAGTTTATTCTCCAAATCAAAATTTTAGTCCGTGTCTGTCCATGTCACTGGTGCTTGAGTTTGCAAACTTTTAATTTGATATTGTTTGTCCCTTTTAACCTTTAAAAGGGGCAGGTCTGAGAGTGTAAACCCAACTTTCCACATGTTTTGATTTTTTCTGGAAGTAAATAAACAGTGGAGCATTACCTGTGAACAGCCCTGGTGATCCCTGTAGGTAACGGCTTTGGCACCACACTGTTGTCTTGCCATTGTTCAGATTTTGCCTTTTTCTTTACTGTCAGCTTCATGTAATAAGGCCCAGGCTCCAGCAGCAAAATGCTTGTTTATTCCTGCAGGCCTGGCATTGTGGACATTCTTTCCATTTCTGTGACTGTGCACCACAGGGCTGTGCAACTCTCTTTGCATGAACACTTGTCCTCTGTGCTTGGAGTAACCTTTCTGTTCTGAATTACCTAAAACTTCAGTACCATGCACCTTCTTGGACCATCTTCTTTTTGGACCAATGTTTTTATTAAAATATTATGCAGAGCTGGGATTGGCACAGACTTCAGAAAGATGCCCCTTTTCTTCCCAACAGTATAAACAGTTGCAATTGCTGCTTCTTACCTACCTAGTAGTTATTCTTTTAATCTCAATTTTTTCCACTTTAATAATTAATCTCCCTTGAGACAGTGAAAGCAATTCTCGATTAAGTATTTTGAGATTAGTTCCAATTCACTAAGCGTGTCTAAAAAACCAGTTATCTTATTGAAGGCTCTATAGATTACCCCAATCTAGCTTGATAAATCCATGTGGCATTTTATCACAGTTTTCATTTAATTCTCTGCCCTAGATTTACTCGTTTTATAATAATGGTACTAAAGTCTTACAAAATGTCAATAATATCGTCTTACTTCCTCTGTTTAAAAATACACATAGCGTGTTTTCTTTTGCTCTGGGTCATAGGGTATTGCCGTCAAATTACAGGAACAAATATCTTATCTGTTGTACTGGTGATTTTTTACACCTTTGCATGAGGACTATTTACCCCCTTATTTTGAGCTTTATTCTTATTGTCAGAATTTTGGTAATACAGAGGACATGGTAAATGTTTCACTCCCGTGAGATGTCCCACTCTTATTCTCATGAATGTTATAATCTCCACTGAGAACAGAAGAAAAGCTTTACTTAATTTCTAGGTCAAACCTAAATTATCCTTTGCCTGCACTGCATTGCACCAGGTAAAGGCCTCACTTCTTTGCTCTTTAGGCTGTCTGTACTTATGAACTTAAGAGCCAGGGTTCTCTTTCCTTTGTAAGTCCATCTAAGCCCTTCTGGGTGGTTTTCTGTACCTTTCATATGTCAAGAATTCTTTCTGCCAGCAAATGTCCTTTCCATTCCTGTATGAGCTCTCTACTTAATGGTGCTTTATACTGAGGTGTCTATTTTGACAAGTTTTCCTTTCATTTGAGATTTGATTTCAGTTCTTTTTTCATTATTTGCAGACTTTAATTACTCTGGACAACCTTACTAACTAGTTTCCTCAGTTTCTCAAAGTTTGCATTTGAGAGACAAAATTGTAATAATAGATCTATTTCTTTGCCTATATTGAGCTTTTAAGACGAATTGAAGCAGTTCCTGATCACACCATTTAAAAGAAATGTGGATGTACCTGAAAACAGGCCCATTGTCCTGAGTCCATTTCAGCTGTTCATTGACAATTCATTCCTAATTAGAACTAGATTTTACAGTTTGGATTATCAGATCAGGGGCAACATACAGATCTCCTTAGGCGTTTTCCCCCTGGATGTCATGCTCTGTGGGTAACACAGTTCACAGAGACTGGCTTAAAGACTTCTGAGGCCATGGAAGCACTGTAGTGATCATGAGACATGCTTAGGAGTGAGATGTATCACGAAAGAAAAATGGAGTTAGAGACAATGGCCAAACCAAAATAAAAGTATTATTCAGAATGGTATCTGAGAGATGGGTTGTCAGCAGAGACTTGAAGTAAGCCACAGGAAATACTAAGTGTTACCCATATCTTTCCCCTTGTTTAGGGAGATCATGGCATCTGCAGAGAGCTGATGCTCTGAAATTTGCCACCTGCTACCAAATACAGCTGCCAGTGAGTTGAATGGCTGTGGTTTTCCATTGCTATTTCTCCAGCATCTCTCAGCATTGGGGTATAAGTGGAGGGAGAAATCTCATGCCCAGTCTGATTTTCCATGTTTCAAAAGTGGGTCACTGTGCAGTATTTCTGGGACCAAGAGGAGTTCAAACAGATTAAAATCACAGTGAGCATCCAATGTTTGAGGTGCTTGGCTGGCATGGGAAGCTCCTGTGTCTAGACTCTGCTCCGTGGCTTGTCACTTTTAACTAATTATTGTTTTATGTAAATTACATGTGCAATATTGAGAGCTGAGTATCAGATGGAAGTTGTTCCCTTCTGTCTTGCTCTTTGTTCAGCACTGCAAGGTCAATACTGAGATGTGTAGGGCAGGCCAGTCCTGAGCATTTACTTTGTACTGAACCCTAGACAGTCAAGCAATTATTGCTTGAAAAAAGCATTTTGTGTGTCTGAATGTTGAGTAAGTGTTTCTGTAATAGAGTTTTTCATTTGAGCAGGTAAAATCCCTCTTTTATAGGCTACAATATCACCATTTGCTTTATCTAATATATATATATATTAGGGTTATCCACAGAAGTAAAATCCACGGGCATCATGTCAAGCTCATGTTTCTTTAGGCAGCTGTTTGTGCAATGTAAGCACCAAACAAACCAACAAACAAACAAGAAGGATGTATTCAAACTTTTCAGGCTCCACCAAAACTTCATTTTCTTACTACAGACTCTCACTGAAACTTTCAGGCATAATACAAATGAAGATAATTTCATATCACACTACCCATGTAGTGTGGGTTTCAACAAATATAGAAATTTCAAAATAATGAAGAATGCAAACTACTGATTAAAGAGTATCTGAAATGCTGTATCAGTTTATGAATCATCTGCCCATTGGTCATAATATACAGGCAAATTAAAAATTAGCTGAAGGATATTAATTAAAGAAGATTAAAAGAAAAATTCTACTTAGCATGAAAGAGAATAGAATGTGCTTATTGTTGAAGTGAACTTCTAACACTTTAATATGTATATAAGCTTATGATGTGTGTTTCACTCATAATTGCAATATGTGGAATCTGAAACAAGCAGAATGTGCTCCAGAATTGGCAATTTCTTACAGAGTTGAGATTCTTCTCTCAGCCACTGCTTTTTGAAGTGGCCAGTCAAATTTAGAGGCTGCACTTTCCGAATGGTTTCTTTAGCACAAGATTCTGAGAAAGAGAAGTTCTGTCTTTATGTGTAGTCCTTTAGAGAGATGTGTCCATTTTAGTGGGGACAGTTTTTGTCTGCATGGGTTCTTAAATGTTACTTTGGTATTTGGTAGTTTTCCATTTTATAACACCAGAAAATAACTGTTGTTTAGTGCTCAGGAGCAGAAAGTCCCAGGCATTGTACACAAGTACCCATTTGATTCTGGGAGGTCAAGCAGACAAACGTGATATCTCTGTTTCTGTTCAAGTTTCTCAAGAAAGGTGGTAGTATTTGGAGCATGTAGCAAATGTGTCCTAGGTCCTGTAAGGTATGAATGAAAGTACTACCTTCTTTTGAAGGAACTTTTGTTAAAGCTCCAGGTAGTTTATGGGAAGGCAAATCTATTTTAGGAACCACTTGTGAGTGGGAGACAAAAGGAAATGAGGTCTATTGGGTATCCCTTCTTCTAATGGCACTGCTGTAGACTTTTCTTTCTGAGAAGAGAAAGATTACCATTTGTTTTTCATTCAAATATGTTTAAATGATTGCAAAAGTAAATTACCCTTACTAACAAAATCTAATACCTATTATACCCATAATTGAGCACACCAGAGTCAAACTCAGATCTCGAGTGCAATAGACAACAAGAGGAGAAGCTGTGAAATACTTTCAAAACTATTTTTCCATCCAGCGTTTGGCACTTTTGGGACATATTTTCATCCTAAGTGTTGAAACCAGTATGCTAAGATGGGTGATGGCCAGGTCAAGCGTTACAGCTTCAGTACTGCTGTCACTGTGGCACCAGACTCATGGAAGAGCCACTCAAGAAGGCTGCCCTGGCTTTGCCTGGCTGGTCTGTGCTGCAGCGTGTGCAGAGTGTTTGGAGTGTTGCTCTGGATTTGCCTGGGACAGAGATCATTTT
This sequence comes from Gymnorhina tibicen, assembly GCA_013399875.1. Taxonomy (NCBI): domain Eukaryota; kingdom Metazoa; phylum Chordata; class Aves; order Passeriformes; family Artamidae; genus Gymnorhina; species Gymnorhina tibicen. Next base: position 2,452,188 of record VXAZ01005100.1, on the reverse strand, counting down.
CTTATGGAAGGATTCAGAAATTGAAGCTCATTCAACTGAGGTTTCTGGTGACATGGCTGGCTTAAAAAAGGCCTGTTTGTTCCCCAAAAGTATCAGAACACAGCAGTGAGTGAAAGCTGGTGGAGGAGAACCATCTCTTTGCTAAGCCATGTCGGGCTGCAGCTGTTTGCTGGGGAAAGCACGTGTGCAGAGGGGCTGGAGACTGCTCCAGTGTGGAGGAAGGACGGGCTGCCAGGCCAGTAGCGCTCCTTTCTCTGTCAGGTGACCTCTTTACTTGCAATGCTGGCAAGTGCTGGATGTGATAAAAGGTTTTATTGCTGGTAAAATCTGAGAGGAAAAGGAATACCAGAGTGTAGTATGCAGAAATGTATGTCAGAGGGTTATCACTCCTTATGCTGCATGTCTGCCTCATCCATTTCTCTTCCAACATCCATATGTTCTGAGTACCTAAACACCTCTTCCAGCACAGAAGTGACATTTTCCAGCAAAACAATCAAAGTGCTGAGAAATTGAGGGAATTGTACGAGGTCATACAAGAACTTGTGATTAAACACGTTTGAATCTAAATTTCTCGTGTTAGGCTGGAGGTCTAACCAGTGTCCTGTGCTGCCTTGATGGAGGGAAACATCCTGCAGGTATCGCCCTCCATAACTTCTGGGGGAGGCACCCCCAGAAGATTAGCACCTCTGCAGATTCAAGTGTGAGAACTCATTTCCCCAAATCCAGCATCCCTTGCCAGGTGTGAGATGCCAGCACTGTTCTGAAGGGTTTGCAGTGAAGGAGAGCTGCTTTCTGGACTCCTGCAGCTCTTACCTGCAGCAATGTATAGAGACAACAGAATGCCTAAAGTTTTTCCCATTTTTCGTTTTCTGTGGTAATAAAGGGCTGAGAAGTGCTGTGAATCAAAAGGTTAGCTCCAATCATACAGCTGGCACAGTGAACTGTTCTGCACCCTGCTGTGCTGGCACTGCTTTGTGCTGGAAGAGTGAGATCTGATGTGCAGGGACAGGTAAAGAACGTTGTTGCTTCCGAGTGAATGAATGCTAGAAAATGTGCATGTGCATGACTTGGACATGTTTCCTGGATTGCCAAGGAAGGCAGTGAAGGAGCAGTGAAGGAAATCTCCTACAGCTTTTATGGCAGGTTGGAGAATCCCTCTTCTCTAATGTTCTTAAATTTGCTGTGACCTACAGCTGATTGAACATTCACCCCACTGTAATATTTTGTCACTGAAAAATATTGATTTCACTAGTCAAGGTGTATCTCTGCTTGTAAGATTGTCTGCGAAATTCTTTTGAGGTTACTCATTTTGGTAGAATTGATGCAAAAATAAAGTTACTCAGCTATTCAAATACAGGTATTTTCTATGAAATATTTGGAATGCTACAAATATTTGTCTCTAAACAAAAATAGAACATTTAGCACAGAATTTGGAAATGTTTGCTTAATTTTTATGCAATGAAATTATATCCTAAAGTGTCAAATTATCTCCACAGATGGTAAGTTCTGCACTTAGAGCTTCCCTGTAAGTCTAGATGACATTGCTATGTCAAGTCTCTAATAAGAACATAAACAAGGAGGATGTCAGGCTTTCCCCACCCTGATGCAAGCTCTGTCTGTAATGCTGCTGTATTGACATGCTTCTCAGAGCTTTGTGAAACACTAATTTGAAAGGTTTTGGATGTCAAGCTCATTTTGGGGCAAGAAGCTACATTTTACTTCCTCTCACCAGAAGGACCTATTGCCTATCTGGTTTCAGAGTAGGAGAATGTACATAGCTCAAAATTCTACAGTGTTCAGGCTGTCCTGACATTTCCTCCCTCCAAACATGAAAAGCTTTGACACCCAGCTCTGCTCAAGCTTCTCTTTCTACCAACATATTTCATTGGTTTGTGTTTCCTGCATTTAAAATTTATCTGTAGAATAGCACTACAGGGTGTGTTGCATGATCACAGAAAAAGAGGTAATGTGGTGTAGTGGTGTAGTGGGAACTCAGTCACATATTTATCAGCATACCTGTGTGTTTGAAGATAATGTGTATTCTTCTGTCTGCAGTGCTAGTCAGGAAGTGGTCTCAGATCAAAGCCTGTCATCTCTTTAAACATCTTTCAGTTGCTTCCGCGTTTCTGAGCCACTGTGTTCTGTTCCAGTTCAAAGAAAAGCTGGTTGCCTTTGACCATTCATAGTTTGTACTAAAACAGAAGAGAATACAAGTGAACATGCAGTGACTATTTTTTTGTGCCTGTAAACGTACAGTTTTTGGATGGAGGCAGGTGTTGTACAGACATCTCACCATTGCAACAAGCGTTCTCATTCTACTGCTCAGTACCTCTGTGCTTTCTTAGGAGTTTTTCCACCATATTTTCTGGAAAGCTGGAGCCCCTCTGGGTGCTAGAGCTGCTGCATGTGCTGTCTGTTGCATTTTTCATGATCTTCCTGCAGTCACCTTGTGCCTCTCACGCAGTGATTGTCTTTCTCTGTCTCGTTCTGCCGTGAGAGCAGTCGACAGGCAGTTGGTGGGTGCCTTTCCCAACAAGGTGTCAATCTAACTCCCCCATGTCTCACTCACTGTAACGATCCAATGTAAATGTTGTGAAGACATATCAATGTCTAAAGAGCTTTCTGTTCACAAAGTGCTTTGATGCTTTTGAAATGTGCTTCCTTGCTCTCAAGAGACTTTATTCGAGGTTAAGGAGTTTTAGGAGAAGCTTGGAGCCATTTGCCATCTAGTTTGAAAGAAGTGTGTATAAGAGCAGTGGCTTCTATTCTCTCCTGCGCTGGGCTAGGCTTAATAAAATCTGTACTTCTTAAATTTGAATGTTCAATTCTTAGCAGGATCAATCCCAGTAATTAATCATTTAAAATAATGTGGGACAGCATTTAGGCTCTGAAGGATGATTTTAGGGTTTCTTCAGTTATTCTGAAACCCTTTCTCATCATAGCTTGTTTTCTTATAGCTAAATGAACTGTTCTAGTTATTGCTTTCAGACAAGGTCTCATAAATTACTTATTATTTAACAAATCTGGTGTTTGAAGCAATCACTTTTTCATTTTTTTGGTACTGCCTTCTCAGTGAATGCCACTTCCTCTGGCAGGGGAATCAGCACATAACTCCAGACTTTGCAGTCGGCTTTTCTGAATATCTCACAGAAGATTCACAGAGTGCTAACACACGGGAGCTCACGCCCTGTTGAATACGTCTCTTTGCTCTTAGCAGCTGTCTTGTACTTCTGTTTCAGCACTTCTGTATCCATTTTTTTTAATGCTAAAAAGTTTGCACAACAGTGAGAAGGGTACAAAATTTATGTGGCAGCAGTGGTAACTTCAGTCCTAAATGAGCAATTACACTTCATAGTGAAACATGACCAGCTGGCCCAGCCATATGGGTCTGGCGATTCTTCCTAAGCTTGTTTTGACTGATTTTGAAGGTGTCTCTGAGGAAGTGCCAAAAATGAAAAGAGACTTTGCTACAAGGGGACTTTCATCACCTATTTGTTTCTTCATTACAAAGACACACGGACTAAAACAAAGATGGCTGTTTTCATCTCTAACTGGGGACCTCGGCTGAGTCATTTAATTGAGGTCAATCATTGCTGTCTTGGGTAATGATATGAGGCCATCCCAGGTTGATTTGCCACTTGCTCCATAGTAAAAGCACCAGTAAGTAATAGGTTTAGATAAGAGACTTATCTAACACTGCAGGTGTTATTTATGTCTTCTGCAGAGAGCCCTTCCTCGTTCTGGCTTTGCTGTTTTGACACAATTTTATCCAAGCACTTCCTCTGTGTGTGCTTTAGCAGCAATAGAAGATGGAACACGTCAAACCTGTCTTGACAGAAAATGCCTTTAAAAATCTTTCCAGAGAGCATTCACTTTGCTTTAAATCCCTTTCCTCCCAGTGAGATGCTTGGGAAAGAACCTCATATTTTAACACAAACATTCATCTCTTCTGTAAAATGAATTTTTAAAAGTGGAAACTCCTTGTTTGTGTCTTTTCTCTGGTGCACCTGTACAGCACTGTATTTTTCTTCAAAGTAACATGCTTGAGGGGTTTTTCCCTGTTTTTAATGTTGCAAAATGCTCCATTTCAGTTTTGTTCTGTGCCTTACCTCAGTGAAATTGCCATTAAGATCCTACCGCTATCTTTCATCCTTGTGAGTCTCAGACAAACTGTGAGAGTTGCAGCCTTGTGGGAATCTGGCCCAGAGAGGAGGGAGGAGACTGAAAATACTGATCCTGGAGAGCTGTGTGTTGACAGCTCTGTAGCAGCTTTCAGTGTTGTTGGACTCATCTGAAAAAATACAGTTAGGGATAATCTTGAGAAAATAAAAAGGTAGTTTGGACCATTTTTGTTTTAATAAAATAAAAATCTTATGTTAGAAACCAGAATATTGGTCCAGTAGAAAATTGTCAGTGTTTTTTGGGCCCTATTAATAAATTTGCCACCTTTCATTAACTTCAGTTATTGTAACAATTTCAAAATCAAACCCACAGAGGTAGATTATTAAATTTATTTCTGGTTCTTTTGGTGTTTAGAAAAATTCTTTACTTTTTTGTCTTGGTTTACACACCTAAAGGTATTAGAAGAAGAAGTCAAAACTTTTTTCCCTTGCCCTGACCCTGCTGGAGCTGTTGTTTGCTTATTTGGGGCTGGGGCTGCCGTCAGCCAGGAGCACTCACCACGTTATTCCTCTTGAGTTCCTTCCTGAGTCACTCCTTGGAAAAGTGCTGCCATTTCCCAAGCGAAAACAGGAGACGGTGAAATGGAAAGTTGAAAAAGCAAAGTGTGGTTAGTTTTAAAGGACAGCACAAACAGTAAATGGAAATTACGTCCAGTTGTGAACAGGGGGACTGACACAAATTTATACTCTTCTAGCTCACTTCCAAATGAAAAATGGGCATAAAGCTGTGTGCTGTGTGCTGATTTGCATGCATGAGGAGAGGGGCTGGCCGGGTGAAAAATAGCCTGTCGTGCCCGGCCGTCACTTGTTGAACCATCCAAAGGCTGGCAGGGAGATTCACTGTCGGGGTGTGTCGGAACCCGAGCGACTCCGGTGCCGCTGTCGCAGCCGGATCAAGCCCCGCGGCATCTCGGCTGCGACCAGTCCCGACCCTGCTCCCGGCACCCCGGCAGCCGGGAGAGGCAGGAGAGGCCCGGGCGGAGGCCGGTGTCGCACAGGTAGCGCAGGAACGCCGAGCGCGGCTCCCGGCAGGTGTCAGCAGAGCCCCGCGAACGCCGCGGGCTCCGAGCGGCGCTGGGGACCCCGCGCGTCCCGGGCAGCTCGCTCGGGCCGCCGGGAGGTCAGACGGAACGCGGCATCCGTGCCGCACTGAATAATTGCAGTGGCACAAGCAATCGCGATCTTTTATTTTGTATAAACTTTCCCTCAAACGCGTTTTGATAGCCTACAGACGAGCTGTTAACAAGCTGCGTTTCTGGTGTGACCCTCGCTTCAGAGCTGGTATATGCCCACTGCAAATGAGCTCTCTAAAATTTCCTGGCATTCTTCCTCAGTGTGAGAACTGCTGTACAGCCTTTAAAGTGCCTATTTCGTGTTTCCCTGCCTACTTATTCCTAATGAAGCGCATTAATTCGTAATGTGTATTAAGATAACATTAAGGTTTGTAGCCTAAAGCAGGAGAAAGTAGAATGGTAAGTACTTGGCCTTTGCTGATAACTTAGCTGGCTGTAAAGGGAAGGTCAAAATTAATATGCTTTACAATGAATTTCTAGCAGCTGTCAGCTGCTTCCCAAACCTTATGTCACTTACTTGCACGTGATTTTTATACTTAACTTCTAAATTAAAAGATTTATGAGAGTTCAAATCTCTGTCTGTTAACCAAAGGTGATGACGTGCTGTCTTTACAGCCCTTTGATCCTTGTATATCAGTCCCTGCTTTTCAAAAGCTGTGTAAATAGTTATGTATTAGCCTAAATGTGCCTATTCTGTGACCTAATGAGAGCATTTTTGGAGGCTGCTCTGAAACTAAGAAATGCTTTGTTTTGAGATATTCTAACATATGCCTTGATTGTAGGTTTATAGATGGTTTTAGAATATTCTGGGTTTTTTTTTAACAAGGAAAGCAATAATGCCACCCTGTACAATCAAAACTGTTTAAATTATTTTCAGAATTTGCTTGGGTGTCTGTAAAGCTGTCATATTCAAAGGCAAAGATGATGAATAACCACTGTCCTGCATATCTACTTTTCTGTACTTTCCATTTGCAGATCTCAAAATGCTTTCTTTTCTGTGACTTGACCACTTTCATGATCTATTTCTTTTCGGGACAGTTCTGTCAGACGAATGACTTCTTGTTAATGACAGGCAGACCTGGTAGGAAATCCCCCTCACAACACTCTAGGAAGATAAATTTATCTCCATTGAAATGCAATGTGCATCTTACCACTGTCCTTAATGGAACATTTCTTCTTTGAATGTGTTCACACATCATAAATTAATTTGTTTTCAGTGTTTCCTTTTTCCTAACTAGAGCAATGGGGAAGCTCTTGGGCATTACAGTGGATTGTCCTTCTTTTCCTGCTTGCCCAGGTATCTCCAGCCATGGGTCATGCACTGGAGTGTGGTACACAGCTCTATGTGTCTAAACGGGAAGTGGTTCAGAGAGCTCTTCTGGGATTACCAAAGGGGAAAACAGCCCCCTGGAGAAAATGTAGAGCAGCTGATGGGCTGCCCTTGCCCAGGTGCTCCTGCTCTCCCTGCGGAGCTTGCTTTCCTTGGGGAACGTGTCAAAAGTTGCTTTGATATTGAAATTTTGTCTTAAATTAAGGCAAAACTTGATTATGATAATCTTTATTTGAGCAACAGGAACAGGTCTATAATCTGCCATCCACCTGTCCAGCTTCCATATCACTTCTACTTCAGTAGCATGCTCAAACACAATCTCATTTGCCTTTTGTATGCATTTTTCCATATTTTTTGCTAAAGAGGTTTGCTCACCAATATTTGAACTCAAACAGAGAGTATTTCAGCTGATCATTCTATTGATCCTCTCCAAAAGATATTTTACCAGTGAAAATGTATTGAATGTAACTGAAGTGGCAGAAGATTTAGAAACAAGATGTAATGAGGTCTTAGCCTTTTTTCTTTTACCTTCTATTTGCTAAAATCCTAATACATTGTGCATAAGTGAGAGAAAGCAAGATGGATAGGAAAAGGCAATATAATATGGCAGAATTAGTTTCAATTTCCTTCTCAGGGCATGTGTGGGTCATTTTGACATCTTGCTATGTACATTTAGAGGATGGAGTACTCAAATAAGCTGAGCTTTTCCCTCTTCGCATTGATCCAGTCAGGTTCCACATAACCTATCACCTGGCCAAAAGCTCATTATTGTGTTAAGAGAGTCAGCTGCATAAGCAGTTCTCCTGCTGAACGTGCTGATCCTATGAAGTTATAAATTATTTAAGATCTTTTTTTGTTTTGTTTCAGCCAGAGAAATAAGGACACTTCATCACTTCTGCAGGATCATGTGTTTCTTGGGGTTCACACAAATCAGTTTACAAATGACAGTGTAAAGGTGGGGATGGCCTTGCTGAATCAGCAGCACTACCTGTTTGTGTCCAGACAGGAACAACAAACACTGTTCCAAGAGCACAGAAAGAAGGGGAAATCTTAGTAGTGGTACCGTGAGGTGGGAACAAGGGGACAAATAAACTGGCCCCAAAACAAACCTGTCCCAGCTTGTGCCTGGCTCTGGCCACATCTGTCATTTGTTGTGGCCTTGGGCAGCCCTCAGGGGGAGGTGGCCAGAACATGCAGGGACCTGTATGCCTGGGCACAGCTGGCATTAGGGTAGGGATCTGGCAGGAGTAGAGGGGCTCCAGCACAGCTGGGCTCTCCTGGCAGCTCTCTATGGAGGAGGCCTACCACAGCTGTCCTGCCCTTTGCCTTGTGCTGACAGTCAGCCCAAGACCTGTGCCCATTGTGCTTCCAGAGCTACGTGCAGCCCCTCCTCAGGACAGCCTGTGAGCCGAGTATCTTGAAAGAAATGGGGAGTAAGCACTTTGTCTAAGGATAAAAGATCTGATAACTGACTTTTAAAGGGCTTCCTGGTGTGTCTCTCCAAAGAATCAAATAATGCCTCATGATACGTCAGTTTTCAAAGGGCTTTGAGGTAGATAATCATACTGCTCAGAGACAGGCTGTTCTGATTACTTCTGCAGGGAATAATATACATTTGAGTTATCTTTCCACCAAGAAGTTTTAGTGGAGAACTGTACGGGTGATTGACAAACTTGCGCCAATGGAAATTTGTAAGACCTTGCAAGGTATTCTGTACAGGACAATAGCATTATACAGTCTTGCAGCTTCATGTGGTGCCTGCTAAAAATGAAAGCTGACTATTCAATTAAAATGATATTAAATGGTATTCTCAGGCAAATGCTTGTCCTAAGCAAAAACTGCAGCTAGGGGTCTCTGTGTACTTTGAGAAGGCGGCAGAATGCCAGGCAAAAAGTGCTTCAGAACTTGTCACTCTCAGAAGTTTGTCTTGCAGTGTACCGCCAGGATTTTCCAATTCCAGGTAGGTAAAATACAGACTTTCTGTTTCTATGGCACAGGCACTTAGACTCACTCCTGTTAACACCATTCCTTTTTGTGGCATTGCATTCTGCGTCTTGCCAGCACACTGATGATTGTTACAGGCATGTCTTTCTTTGGCTTCTCTGGGATTTAAGGTGCTCCCTCATGGGTTACCTGGGAAGAAAGGTCAGGGCTGGGTAGCGGAGTTTGTGAGATGCCAACAGCAGCTACTGCCCTCTGTAACTTTGCCTGGGAGTGTTTTAGCAGAGTCATTTAAGGCGAGAGCTCGGGTTTAGCCCTCTCTGAGTGGTGTAAGCTTTTCCTTTCTGCAGGTCTCCATATCCTTTCCTCTGCGGGGTCTTGCAGGCATTACTATGGCCAGAGGTAGTGACACTTCCTCTCAGAAGAGGAAATTGTCTTCAGAAAAAAGTTTGGCTGATCAAAAGTGCAGTATTACTAATTTGGACCCCTTTTAGCAATGATACACAGCATAAAAAAAATGGGATGCACTTGTGTGGGAGTGAGGAGCCCAGCACTGAAGCCATTTGCACTGATCTGTGGCACAGCCAGGGACAGAATTTCAGTTTCTTAATCCAGAGGCCAGAGGGAGTTTGGATGCAGTCTCTCCTGTTAATGTCTGTTCCATAACAGCATCCATGTTTTTCAGAATAAAATTAAAATGAATTTTTAAAAAGTGCCTTCAGTAGAGAATGTGATAAGTACCCACAAGTGAACAGAGAAGCCATGTAAATCTCCTGGATTGGTTTAGTCCCCAGTGGTGAGATTTTTTAGATCAAAGAAAGGGAAAAGAATACAGAAGTAGGAACATGAGAGCACCCCAAATGTAGCTGCTCCAGGTTTCTCATTTTGCAGGGGAACAGACCCACAATGGAAGGAGGATGTTTCTGCCTTCATTCTTGTTATATTTTTGGATCTGAAGATTGTTATTCTCTCTTTGAAGAGTTTACTTTATAGATTCATGATGAGCTGCAGGTGGCTTGTGGAATCAGGGTGACAGTATATCATTCATTATGACACCTTTTGCTGACTAAGAGTGTCTTTTAAAAATGAATTGGTTGATTAATGCGCATTTTTATTAATATTATTAATTTTCAGCCTACTTTGTACATGGAACTGACCTAGAAGAAACTTGTTCAAAAAAGCATCAAAAATTCCCAAGTAGCATAAAGTGAAATAGCAGACGTGTGCAATCAGTCAAAGGAACAGTAAAACTTAGCAGAACCGGGAACTTTCAATTCTAAAACTAACTGCAGAGCTTTTTTTTAACAAAGTATGTGAGGAATAAATGATATATATGTAATATAGCTCATACTAATAGTAAAAGTTATCCCTTGTATTGATACAGAATGCATATGAGAAAGTGCTGAAAGGGCAAGAGGGGACCAGCCCAGCACAAGAGGCCATCTCTTGCAAAGTGCTTGTACTTCCCCTTTTCATAGAAGTCCATGGGATTTGAAGGCGTGCTGCACTTAGCACATCTAATCTAATCCATTTTTAATGTGACTTTCACTTTGGAGCATCATGCTGTATGTGAAAACCCGACCCAGCAATGTGATGCAATTGCTAATGTTTCTAGATGCTGTGGGGTCAGAAAGTACAAAGTCTTTGAGTACGCACCTCCTTTACTCTGTTGATAGCTACTGAAGTCAGCTAGATAGACAAAGTGGTTTCACAATTTTCAGTATGTTAACACTGTTTGAAATTCCCATTTCCAGTTTGCATCAGCAGGGTAGAGAGTAGACTTGACCCTTTTCACACTGGCATCAAAACCACTTTTGTTCTTGACTTTTCTGAGGCCATTTTGAGCCTTGCCTCTGATTTTTCAGATGGGGGATGAAAATAAAAGATGAAATTAAGGGATATATATTTATAGGGGGAGATTGTGGTTGTACAGTTGGACCTCTTCTGTTCATACATCAAAGTACATTTGCAGCTTATGGAACTGTATTTTATCCATAGTCAAAGTTTGCTCCCTTGACACAGTTGGGGTATGTCAAGTAAAAGCGTTCTGGATGTCCTCAGTCGTTTCCTCCTGTCTATGTAGGGCATGGAGAAGTGAGAATAACAAATGCAGCCAAGGAGGGACTTGCCACTGTGGTTCAGTCCTGCTGCTGACCAGTTAAGAGATGCAAAGGTTGCACATATATGGAGTCAAATGCTAGAGGTCTGACTCTCTTTGGTACCTAGCTGACATGGCTTTGTTATGAGGAGTTCCCTGTCCAAACACAGTTTGCTGTTCCAGTTCACTGCTTCATGATGCTTTGAAAAAACTGAAAACAGAAGCTTAGATAATTATGGAAGGTCTCGTCCTTACTTGGTTGTTCATAACTCTCTGGGTTAGTTGCATCTTCCAGCCTTCTTTATTGGTTAGAAAAATATTTGGTCTTACCCTGCATCAACTACAGTGATTGTGATCATTCCTTGATTTGCAAGCTGGTTCCATAGAAACAAAAAGGGCTCATTTTCCTTTTCCACATCAAAGCACACTAAGCTTCTTGTCTGTGCCTCATCAAAGGAATGATTTCAACACATGTATTTCTCAGAAGATGACAGGAGGAACTAGGAAACAAAATTGAAATGAAACATTAATTTAAAAGAACACAAGCATCCTAATTGGAGCTTTACTTTAACAGATTTCCCCATGTCTGAAAAATGATGGCTGGGAGCATAATCAGGCTGCAGGCAGGCACCATCTCTGAATTGTTCATAATAACTCCTAAATCCATTTGCTGAGATTTTAAAATGAATTTAGAAGCCATCATCTGTGTGGGTAATCTAAAGGACCACATCTTGATCCTTTGCTCAAGAAAGATGTATTCATTAAAACTGCTAAAAACAACAGAGAACAGAAGGCATGTCAAGGTCACTGTGATATTCTTATTCTGAAATTACTGCCGTAGTCTGTACAGCATAAATCATATCTGGGCCAGCTAAGTTCCCCAGATTCAGATAATGTTACACGAGGGATGGAGTGGAATAAAGTATCACTGCTTCTGTGTGAACCCAAATACAGTGGCCCTCCAAACCATGCTCAGCTCATGCAGTTAGAAAACCATTGCAAAAGTGAACATCCCAAATTCTTATCGCTAAGGATCACAGTGGGTGTAAGGACTATTGCTTGTGGCTGGGAAGTAGGGGCTGGCACAGACCAGTCAGCAAAAAGAAGCTGCCTCTGTGTCCTTTATAAAGTAAATAATTGTCTCATTAATATTAACAAAAAATACCCAGTTGCATTCACCGGGTTAAATTCAATCAGGTATTGTGAACGACTGAATATATTGCAGCTTATATGTGCAAAGACATCCAGTACTAATTCTTTCAGAACACCCCAATGATGCATTTTTGAGGGTTTATAAGCAAAAGATTAGAAAAGCCACCCTTTGAGGGTGAAAGGAAAACAGACACACAAACACAGCCTCTGGGATGGAGGAGCATTTATTAATAAAAAGAGACATCCGTACAGTGCTGACTGCTAGCAAGTGATGCACACCCATGGAGTAGGTGTGAGTTTCCCATGGAATTAGATTAAGTTCCATTTAATCCTGTTTATTATTTAATCAAAAGGCAGGGTGATGGGAGACCCGCATCTCCTCTGTTGGAGCCCTTCATTTTTTAGTGCTCAACTTTGTGTCAGGTGGTATGAGATGGAAAGCAGCTGCCCAAGCAGTGTCCTGGGTTTCAGTGGCAGCACTGTGTGTTCATTGAAAGGATGTATGTTATTGCATTTTTTCCTTCATGACTAACACTTGGGAGAAGAAAATAAGGAAGTCAGGCAAAGAACTTTTTGATAAGATGGACAGGCAGTGTAATCAGAATGTTCTTTACTGCTGCTCTCAAATATCTCTTGTCACACTTTGGTTTTCTACCCTTGGGCTACGCCTTGGTCCAGATTTACTGCCAGTTCTAGATCTGAAATGATGACTGCAGCAAGGTCTGAATGAAGCTCTAGATGACAAAACCATTAGGAAAAGAAAGGAAACAGATTATCTAGACTCTACAGGGGAAACAGGGGAACTTGACCTGGCCTCTGAAGATAGACAATATGTGCTGGACAGCATGTGGGATGACAGCAATGGTTTACAGACCACTGAAAGTTGTTAGGATGATAAACCTGATCATCTGGGTACCCTGATCCATAGCATTCTCCTCAACAATTCAGGCTTGCTGCTTTCTCAACACCTGATTTGGAGGCCTGCCTAAAAGCAATGTCTTCCAAAGATTAAGTCAGACTAGACTGAGATGATGCTAGACACCAGGAAAATGGGGTGAAATGGATACTTTTTTCCAAAGAAATCCCCTTGGTTAGAGAGGTCAGCAGCTTAAGAGGTATTTTCTGTTTAGGAGAGATAGGACTTAACAGATCCCTAAGGCAGCAGAGGCAACTAGGATAATTGGCTTGAATTTTTTTTGTCTAGGAATTTGCTGGGTTTTTTGATGGACACAGTGTGATAGCTGCCTGTGTTTTGTTTGACCTCAGGACTGAAGTTATTCTGGGTGACCACTTTTTGTGTGGTGCATCTCTTTGCTTCCTTTACTGCCGTGTCTCTTTCCAAACACAATGGAAAATGATGACTAATCAGCAGAGCTGAAGCTACCTTATGGGCTGTCTTTCCCTTTATTCACCCTCTTGAAAGAACATCTGGGACTCTTCTTCTAACACTGCTTTGATTTTTAGCTCAGGAGAAATGGGAGCAGGATGTTCTCTGTGAATCAGTCCTAAACCCTGTTGGTCTGACAAAGCAAAACCCTAGTTTTTTGACCTTTTTGGCAAGTCTTTTCTGTTTATTCATGAATTTTACTGTGGTCAGGACATGGGAAAGATTTTGCCTTTACATGTTTGCACTGGAAAATGCTTCTCCTTTTGTTCATTCAAATGGAGAAAAGGTTTTTGTTCTCCTCCTTGTACTGCGAGTCTAAGAGGAAACTGCCTGTATTGCCACTGCTGTTCCTACATTGCCATGGGAACAGATTTGAAGTGCTGCATCCGTTAAGCCACTTAACTGAAAAGTGGCACAGTTTACCTGTTCAAACTGCATTTTTGCCACTGCTCTGTGTATATTGGCCTGTTGCAACGTGGTTTTTTGCACCACCTTGGTCCCAGAAGAAATACTGCTGCTTTGGTGGCTCTTGGGTACCATGGTTTGGGGTGGGATAAATAGCACAGGCAGAGCATCGTGCTCTTGTAGCTGAGAGGCCAGCTCAGGCTTGTGTGAGATGGTTCAGAGATAGTGTAGATATCTACACTGACAGAACATAACCCCAACACAGGCCTGCATTTCATTGCACAGGACTTCCTCTTCAGACTTCTCATAACACTTCACATTCAGTCACTATTTAGTGGTGCAGAGATTTAACGTCCTACACACTTTTTTGTGTTTTGAGGTTTTTCTGGGTCTGAAATGTTAAATCAGACTTCATGTTACTAAAATGTTATTAAAGCTTTCAAATGTAATTCTTCTGTGGTATAGTAATTATTTCTTGTTAAGCGTGGCAGAGTCAGTAGAGAGTGAGGCAAAAATTGAAGCAAAATGAAGCCTCCTGAAGAAACTACTGTGTTCATGTTCTTGACTGCACAATGCCTAATTGTTAAAGAAATTCTAAGCATATATTATTATGGTAATATCTATCAAAACCGGCATGAATTTATGTATTCTTACATAGTGTTGATTTTTTTCTTTTTCCCCTTTAAAACCTACCTCAAGAGTGAAGAATAGAGGAGTAATTGTTGAATGCATTCATATTTCAAATGAGTCCAAATTCACAGCCTTTTAACCTCATCTGCTGGACCTGCTGGTACGAGCATTTTTTACGAGGAATAGCATTACTGTTTCAGGTTCTACATTTGAACAGACACAGAATGTAGAATATCGATCATAGAAGTTTACAGAAGGAGTTGTAAGTACTTGATAAATGCCGTTGGTGTTCTGCTAATTTGTGTTTGTCACGCCTGGTGCTGTAGGTGCTGCAGATAAGATTGTTGGCTGGGTTTGAAAGGGCAATGAATCTGCAATGGATTGGAGAAGATGGGCTGCTAGCAAATCATTCTGAAGTCACCACAGGAGAAAGGAAGGAAGGAAGCAAGGAAGGAAGGAAGGAGTGAGCAGATTTTTTTCTTTTCTTTTTTTCCCCCTGACACCTCCATCTTTAGTACTGCCAGCCTTTCCCCAGCAATAAAATATTATTTCTCTTTTTCTCTTGGACAGACATATGTACGTTAATTTCCAGATACCTGCCAATGATAAATAATTTAAATCTATGCTGAGAATTTACGATTTTTGAAATATCTTTAGGCAGTTACTTGACAATTTATGAAGAGGGAGCTGGGTGCAAATGAGAAGCTAAGTGGTAGTAGAGTGTTGGAAAAAAACTGAAACAACTTCACAAGGATCCTAAAAAGCAAAAACTTTAAAAGTCTAACTCTGAAAATGAATTTGAAATACTTTTATTCTCCCTATGGTTCTGTGGTAAAAATTACTCCTCACATTGATTCTAGAGAAAATGGTGCATTTTGAAGTGTGAGGATGGGAATGGTTAAGTCTGAGCTTTGACATTTTAACAACAAAGTTCAGGTTAGAGCGACATTTTATACAGTGCAAAAGTCTCCTTTGAGCTTTCTGCAGTGGGTACTGTGTGAGTGGAATTCTATTTGGTAGCTGATGAACTGCTCTTCAGGAATCTACTCCAGTCTATTTGACCCACAGGTAATACATACTGGTAGTACAAGAGCAAGCATTTGGGATGTCTGAAAAAAGGTTTTATGGCTTAACATGAGAATTACCCACTTACCTGAGTCTCAGTCATGTTGGTCTCATTTAGTGAGAAAAATTCTGGATGACTTGCTTGCAAAGTGTGTAAAAGAAAACCAGGGGGTTCTATGAATATATTGGGAATAAGGAAAAAACAAAAAGAAGCAAAGAAAGAGAGGAAATGAAGGGTGAAGCAGACAGGACTGGAGCAGTCAATGCCTTCTTTGTTTTGGTCTTCACCAAACAGTTAATTATGATTAGATGCTTCATGAAGTTAATTTTAATAAGGGGATAGGCGTGAAGGCCTGTACAAGGGAAGAGTAGGTTTTGTGTTTTCTTGTTAAAGAGCTCAGTGAACCTTAGGCTTGGTCTAGAACACCTCAGGAGTTCACTGGAGTAATTTCTCAACTGTTAGTGTCTATCTGTAAGATTTCATCAGTCATATCCCAAGGGAGAAGAGAAAACTTAGCCCAGCCACTACTTTTTCAATGAGAAAGAGTGGAAGGTCCAGTTGACACCCGAGAAGCCAGTCAAATTTCAATTCCTTGCAGAATCTGAGCTAAGACAACCCAGACTTTATCTTGAAAAATAATGGGCCTGTGGTAGAATAACTGAACTGCCAACACGGTGGAAGCAATATCCCTGATATATCTGAGAGGATTTAAGTCCTCTCCAAAAAATCCAAAGATTTTTTTTTTTTAACAGTCCCAAATGCCATTTCTCATAGGCCAGTTAGGTAAGCTTCTCTATTGCCGTAATAAAATGGTCACTGCCATAACAGAATAGTTTTTTTGAAAGCCAGCTGGTCACCTGGCTGAGTCCTAAGCCATGGCTTAGTATGGAACTGGGAAGGCTTCTGAAATTGAGGCAGACCAGACAGATCTCTTGTATACTGAGTTCTGGTCAGCCTTTTACTTTAACAACTTAGATAATGAAACAGCCAACTCAGTTACAAAATTTGTTATGACTCTAAATGAGGAACAGGAAGGGAACGAAGCATCTTGAGGGATGGTATCAGAACAGAGACTGAAGTGAAAATAAAGTGCCGTTCTATTTTTGGAAATCAAATACATATGTACTGCAAGGCTTTGACTACTCAGCTGTGTGCCAGCTACATGGTGCAGTTGTTAAAAGGCAAATAACATTCCAGAATGTTGTAGGACGAGTGTCAAATATAATTACTCTGCTCACCTCAGTGCTGTTGAAGCCCCAGCTGGAATCCTGCCTTCAGTTCTGGGCACCACACTTCCAAAAAGAGTTAGAAACAGCTGAGAGTAATGAGAACAGCAGGTGGTATAGAAGACATGAGATTGGAGATAAGTGATAATTATTTCTTCCCCTCAGAAGAAAAAAAGAGTTGCTTAAGTTGTGGCAAATATTTGCACAGGATTTGGGGTTTCTAATTGGATTTATACTGGTTGTCTGAGAAGAGAGAGGCAGAGTTGAGGTGGTGAAGCCTTATTGCAATACCACTAAACTCCTCATGGGATAACTTTGAACATGCTTCCGAGGAATTTATGTTTGGTGTTTGTCTGAATACACTGGGCTAAAGTTTCTGCAGCCCAGAGTCTGATTCGCAAGCCATCCTGAAGTGTGGCTGGGACTGGCCTCACCACCGCAGTTCCTGGCTTTAACTGTGAAACATTCAGCACATTCCCATTGGAAATGGGATGTTCTTGGTGTTATCCATGATCTGTTCTGAGCTTTATTTCCCCAAGAGTACTCTATTTTTTTAATACCTCTCTAATACCATCTGACTCTCTTCACTAATACCTTTCTTTCCTCCATCTTTTCCAACCTTTTTGCTTGCTCTGGTTTTGTCAGCTGTGCTCCTGGTCTTTCTTTGCTGGTCAAATTCTTTTAGCCACAGGACTTTTTCATGGTGTTGATGCAAAGTATGTTGGTGTTAGAAGCCAGAAAGAATTTTCTCACTAATGGTGACAAAATAATTGTTTATCCCTTTTAAGTCAACCACTTACATGCTGAAACAAAAGCAGTATAGTACAGAGGTCCACTTCACTGGGGTTTTGGTGGGACTTTAAATGACACAAAGCCTGTACAACTTACCTAGGGAAGATATAGTCTTCATTTTTTTCCATGGAAGGATGCCAGGCTTTTCTCACCTAAATTGTTCAGTACAGTGTAAAACAGATGTTCTTTAACAGTTTATATTAAACATACAGGATTCATAATATCTAGAGTTTTCAGGCAGTATCTGAATTCAAATTTATGTATTTAAACTGGAAAAGGACCTTGAAAGTGCTTCTCTTACACACATATTTTAGTCTCACTTACCTATCCCTTTAGGCTAGGTAGGCTGCTACTGTTATCTCAAGAGTTGCCATGGAAACAGTTCTACACTCTCCTTCCCTTTCAGTCTGTCTATCCCAGACAGAATCTGTCTTTTTTTAAGAATGTGGCCATGCTAAAATGGAAGTAATACCTTAATTATAGAATACTGAGAGTTACCTCACCAGCTGATATTGAGCGAATAAATTTGTTTAAATTAGTGAAGCAGTGCCAAATGACAAGGTGAGAATCTGGATTTTTTAACCCTTTCACTCCTCATTTTCTCCAAAATTAAATAGAAAACTGCTTTGTGGTCCAAGCCTGGTGTTTGTGAGGAAGAAGTTTTACAAATCAAGAATGGTCTCTTTTCAGCTGTGTACGTTTTTCATCCTGTTGCAGCTCCTGGGTAATGGCAATGGTTTATGCAAATATAATTGACAGAAAGTGCTAATGATTTTAAATTTTGAGGAGTTTTCAATGCAGTCATCAAAAGAGAGACATTCCACTTCCAAGTACTGGCATATGTGCATGAACTCCACATGGCAATCAGGCAAGAAGGTCATTCACTAAATTAAAAAATATGTCAGAAATGTGGGTTTATAACATGAAGACATCAAAACAATCGTGCTGAGCAAAACACATTGAAGTGGATGTGACTTGTCTCATCCTCAAAGCTCAGATTTCAACAGGGAAATTGAAGCTAAAATGAAAGAATTGAGAAAGCCGTGTTCCTGTGATCCTTTATCTTGGAGGGGAGTTTATCAGTGTCTGATGAAAGAGGCTAAGCAATACCCGTACAAAATGTTAGGATTATTTGCTTGCAAAGTGAACTCCTAACTTTAAGGACTAATTGACGGAAAGGAACTGTGGTAAATATTACCAACCAAAAAACGACAGGCATTAGTCCAGTCCGTACCTGGACTTGGGAAGATTGACATCTGTGTCTCATGTTTTCTGACCAGACAGTGGTGGCATAATAGTCAGTTTTAATTTCAAGTTAATAGCAGCCAGGTACTGAAGTAGTACCCCGTGCAGCCACTACTTGGTATAACAAAATGTGGATACACCACAAACAATTTAGACTGAATTTCCTTTTCACAGAATAGAATCACAGAATCACAGAATAAGCTGAGTTGGAAGGGACCTCCAAGAATTATCAAGTCCAGCTCCTGGCCCTGCACAGGACCATCCCCAAGGATCACACCATGTGCCCAAGAGCATTGTCCATATGCTCCTTGAGCTCTGTCAGGCTTGGTGCTCTGACCACTTCCCTGGGGACCCTGTTCCGGTGCCCAGCCACCCTCTGGGTGAAGAACCTTTTCCTGATATCCAACCTAAACCTCCCCTGACACAATTTCAGGCTGTTCCCTGGCATCCTGTCACAGTCAGGATGTGAGAAGAGATCAGTGTCTGCCCCTCCTCTTCCCCTCATGAGGATATTGAAGACTGAGATGAGGTTTCCCTTCAGTCTCCTCTTCTCCAGGCTAAACAGACCAAGTGCCCTCAGCTACTCCTCATACGGCTTCCCCTCGAGGCCCTTCACCATCCTCACGGCCCTCCTTTGGATGCTCTCTAATAGTTTAATGTTTTTTGCTGTATTGTGGCACCCAAAACTGCCTCCAGCACTTGAGGCCATACCAGTGCAGAGCAGAGCAGGACAATCCCTCTCTTGCCCGGCTGGTGATGCTGGGCCAGATGCTTACCAGGATGTGGTTGGCCCTTCTGGCTGCCAGGGCACTGCTAACTCATATTCAAATTTCTGTCAACCAGAACCCCGTTATTCATTTCAGAAATAATTTTCTAGCACCTTTGAAGATGAATGGTTGATACAAATCTGGGCTGAGAGTACAAATCATGGTGTAGAGTACACGTAGAACAAATCTGAATTAAGACTAGGGGGCACAGCTGGAGGTCAAAAGGGCTGAAGAAGTAGGGATGGATACAGGGCAGATGTAAATTACCATTTACAACTGGGATAACACTGAGGACAGAATATCAACCGGCAAAACTTGAGCTGGGTTTGGGACTGGAGCTTGAGTTGTTACTGAAACGGTAACAATTTCAGAAAGGGTGTTGGCTCAGTGAGGTATCTTTAGGTCATGGAGCCTTTTATGTGAGCAGTTTTTCATGCAGACCACAGACTGTGGCACTTTTTGAGAGTGACTAAAGTTCAACAGATCATTCATGTCCTCACAGATGCCTTGTCAGGATGTTGCAAAAGAGGATATAAAATAAATCTCTGCCATCAGGCATTTATTTTTATTTCCTTTATGAATCCTTTAATCGCAATGTGACCATTTCAGGTGGTTTGTCTGAACAAGTATCTGAGCTGTGCTGAAGTCTATTCATTTCAGCTTGAATATCTCCAGTTCTATAGCTGCAGTTGACTTCATTTCTATAAAAATCATCCTGCCATACCAAATCCTGTAGTGAGGATGCATTGAAATAGAACTGTGGTAAAAGTTATTCCCACACTCCCTGCGTGGTAATGAACTAAACATCTGTTGGATTTCAGCAGATTTAGAATGGTGTTTGTCGTAACACAATTTTTAAGGCAAGATGATACAAGTTTTGAGGCCATTTTATGTATTCCTATAAAAAGGGGAATTATAAATGATTAGTGCAACTAAAGCTTGTCAAAATAATTACAATAATGACAGCAAATATGAGAATTTATCTGCTTATGCATAATATAAATGACAAGAATAGGTAAGAAAACCAGCAAATGCAAAAATTATAAAAGTTAATACTGTAAAAAAACAGAGGATCTATAATTAAAGAAAGTTTCTTTCATCTTCTTATGACTATGTCTATTCATTTAAACCTGTATTGTATTATAAAAACTCCTTTGTATGGTTCAGTGTGTCTCAATTAGGATTTTACTGCCCTGTCATAAAGCTCATCACAGGCTAAAAGTTTTCTTTTATTTCCCTGTTTGTGAAGCCTGCCAAGTTCTGTATAAGCTGTCACTCACTGTATTACACTCAATGGATGAATAGAAGTTTGTCCACAATGAAGTTGTCCCATATTTCTCAGGGTTTTTTTAGACCATTTACAGTCTATCCTATCTTCCTAAATCCCCTGCACAGAACCCTGCCAGTCAGAAATGCACCAAAGCATCATACAATGGACCTGAAAAACCAGCAAGAACATCTATCATTTAAAAGCTATTTCTGGCAGTCTTTTATAGATGTAATTTATAATAAAAAAATATGGTATGTTAATGAATAAACTGAGTCACTGCGTTAAACTGTAAATGTGAAATGTTAGGATTGTTGCTAAGAGTGCTGTGTCTGCAGCCCAAGACAAAAGGAGTCAGTAATAGCTCCTTCTGCCTGTCATCCTGACATCACTGGAGTGGTTACTCTTAGAATATGCACGTGAAATCTGTCACAGAGGCATCATCCACCCTCTGCAGAAGCCTAAATAGGCTGTGCAGTGTCAGTGGTACAGATAAGGGATCCTGGAAATGTCTGCTTGCTTACATGCACATAGATAAGTACCTTGCAGAAAAGCTCACACCAGGTAATATGTCTTTCCAGTGTCTTTATTTCCAAGGTAAATAGCATTTACAATGAATTCCAGGCTCTGAATGCATAATGGAAGTATATTTGGTGCTGAATTGCATGAAGGCATTAAGCATGAGTAGCAATTTAGAGTATTCCTAGAGAATTTGCATTGATACAAAAATACAAAAGATCAGAGGGAGTTTTTGATAAAAGGCTCAC
The DNA here is from genome assembly GCA_013399875.1 of Gymnorhina tibicen. Taxonomy (NCBI): domain Eukaryota; kingdom Metazoa; phylum Chordata; class Aves; order Passeriformes; family Artamidae; genus Gymnorhina; species Gymnorhina tibicen. The sequence goes on along the minus strand of VXAZ01005100.1, from coordinate 2,430,861 downwards.
AAAAGGTGCTCACAGTTCTCTCCAGCTACAATGGGATGTGAGTGTCCCAGCATCATTGCCTTATATAAAGATGCAAAAAAAGAGATTGAAAACAAAACAGTTTTTCAGAACATTTAGTGTTCAGAAAGGGAGAGAATTTGTGAAGTGTCATCTGCGTCTGCTCTGTGGCCTCTATTAAGGTGGATGAGAATGGAAGGAATTACGTTTTGGTGACTGAAAAGGATGAGCAGTCTTTCTCCTAATGCTGCATTACCTTACAGTACCCTGTGTCCTGAAATAAGTCTTGTCTCTGATCACTTTAGGTTTTTATTTGAGTTTTATTTGGGTTTGCTTTGTTGGGTGCACATATACCACGGAAAGAAATGAATACCCATATTGTCTAAGTTAAGCCATTGACAGTATTTCTTTTATCAGTTCTCCTTTCCCAGCATTATGCAGAACTGTGGAAAACAGCTGTTATTGGACTGTGTTTCGAGCTGGCTATGTGTGAATAAATTGAAACATGGTTTACAACTGCAAAGTAACAGGAATGAAAAAGAGTGCTGCAAAGATCACTGCTAAACTTTTCTGAGGCTTTCCTGCCATCTCTGTCTTGTCTGGGTGAGAAATTTTGGTATGATTCACTCTGCTTCCATCTGGAGGGCACTGGTTGTATTAGTTTTCGGTGCTGTAAATCAACTACTTTTAGTTATTCGTGATTCTTTTAGGGTTGACCTTGGTGTCGCATCAGCATCTCAGTGAGATTTGAGCTAAAATTCTGACCCTTCTGAAGTTAAATGGCAGGTTTGGCGTTGATGTCAGAATATCCAAGATTTTCACGTGGTGAAAACACTGTCCTTCTCACATTGTGCTTAAATGTCATGAGGCAAAGCCAGATCTCAGAGCAGAGATTTCTACTCGAGTTTAGCAGTATGATTTTCAAATTAGGAAGGACCACAATGTTCCTGCTGTAAGGGTTACCAGTTCTTCTCCTTTACAAGAAAGACATGAGTATGTGGTGCTGTGCATGTGCTGCTGTACAAATACACACAGAAAGCCCAACTTGTGTGTAATTTGTTAGCTGGGTCTACGGGAGCTGGGATAATCCTTGGACCTCAGCAGACTGCTGAGGTTCACATGGTGATTAAGGGACATGCTAAATAAAGAAATGTTTATTTCTGTAATTGCAGTGCAAGATTGTAACCCCAGCTTTCAGGGGCATGCCACACTGAGATACAGAAAGCCACAGCACTCTTTAAAGAATGAGTTTCACTTGTCACGGTTACTTCCAGCCAATATTCTCAGTAGAAGCAACCAAGTTAAAAAGAACCATCAACAGTAACATTTCACATGCACTCTTCCAAAGCAAAACCATTCTGCTGCTAAATTGCGTGTCCTGCCTTCAGTTTTAAATTCTTCAATGTCTTCCCTCTCTGGATTCCTTCTGGATGAATTATTGGACAATTTATCATTATTTTTGTATTACTTCCCTTGTGAAAATCAAATGCCTGGTAAGGGCCATAAAACAGGAGTGTCTTATTTTTAAAGTCACCAGATATTTGCTTAGGAGTGAGAGCTGGAAATCAGTTGGAGAGAGATCCCTATTCAGTCCTGAACCCTGCAAGCCTTCAGTGAGACACACAAAGAAATATATAGGGATCCATGCAGAGGCTTGGAGGATATTTGGGCTGAAGTGGCCAGCTGGGCTTTTAAGGTGTCCAGGTTAGATGGAACCCATGCCATTAAATTCCCCTGAGACAGGGAGAGGTCAGTTCGTGTAGGTGAAGGAATATTAACTATGAGCTCAGGGACTGGGGATGGCTTTTCCATGTAGGCAGTCTGGGCTTCATGCTCTCAGGGCTCTCAGGAGCTGGAGATATTATCCGTGGGGGACTTTGGGGTTCTGTGGGGGCAGCTTTGTCCTGGTCTCTATCTACAGAGAAAGTGCTGCACTCCTTGGGTTTGGGTCCAGGCAGACCATTAAGGAGGAATAAATCTCTCTGGTTATTCAATCTAGGATAGGAAAAGGTTTGTGAGCTGAAAATGATCCAGAGAAAATCCCCCAAGATATCTACAATTATATGTAGTAGCAGCCTACTAAATTGAAAAAGTGTTATGCAGGGAGAAACGCTATCATCCATTCCCTGGCCCTGGAAAAGGGCTCTTAATAATTTGGGTGGAAATTTTGTCAAGGAATCTGTGTCTTTCATCCAGCAGCTAGAGATCTATATAAATGCAATTATTTTAATTTTAATTAATGATTATGATAAACGAGAGGTCTCTCTTGCTCATTTTCCTTGGGCTTTTATGCTTCTTGAATTACATTTTTAATAGCACTGAAGTACCTAGAGGATGGGTGCAGTGTGTTTCCATCCCTGTATCTGTCGACAGGTCTGAATGAAATATGTGAAGCTGTGTTTCTTTAGTGGGGTGTATATATATTTTTACAAGTAACATGATTTTGCTGAAAACTGTTGATCTGATATATCTATGACTTCATTCTAGTTTCTGAGCTTGAAAAATGTGCCTTTTTTTGTTTTCCACAAATATCAAGAGTATTAAAATATTGTAAGTTTTTTTAAACTGGGTTTTACTTGTAATTTTATTTGGGTTTAGAACACTTTTAAAGAAGCTTTAAAAGAAAAAAAAGGGAACCACAGAAAAAAGCTTATCAAGAATTAGAAAATTTAGTTACCTGTTTTGGAAACATACAAAATAATGTTTCCACACATCAAAACTCTTAGTAAAGGTAAATTTACCCTTTATCATATGCAACTCTTCAGCAAGAAATTTTAGAGAGCCGCAACACTGACATTTTTTCATATTTACCTCTATGGTAGATAGAGCTTGCTTTGTCTTTACAGACTTTGTGTACAACTGTAATTCTAAAAGTAATCACATTCACATAAAGACAACAATAGCAATAGAAAAAACCACTGTGAACCACATAAGGGATGATGAAAGTACTCATCATTAGGTGTTCCCTTTCATTTGTGCTTCAAGAACACTGAATTTTATTAGTAATAATTCTTTGCTAAAAATTAGGACAAAAGTGGTGTTTCTGTGGTTTTTGGCTGCAGAAACTGACTTGGGGTTTAAAGTGCAGCTTTTGAGGAGTACTGTGAACAGGTTTTCAACACAATGTATATTTTTAGAGCTCTGAGATGAGAAAGATGATGCATCTCAAGTTGATTAGAGAACATCTTTTACAGTTAGAGATGTTGCATGACCACTGTGAGTTATGCATAAATCTTATTTCTTTTTGGCAATGATTTTTATATGTGGTTTGATTTATGTTATGAGGTGGATGTTAAGAGACAAGCGACATAAATCACAAAAATGAAGGAGCCTTATATGCAATAGCTACTTACAAAATTCATAGCTGGTATTAGATGAAATAAATTGTAAATACTCAGGAGATGATAGAGTGCCTTTATCTACGGAGTTAATCCAGCTCTGCATGTAGAAACTCGACAAGATGACTGTGCTTGTTCCTTTGGGCAAAGGAACCTTTGGGCAAAGTTTTGTTTCCTTTTGATGTTAATGGCCACTTGGCTTTCCTGATGCCAAGATTTCACCTTGGATCATGATCCTTCATAAGCACATTTTAACAGAAGGAGCAGAAGGATGTTCCAGTCCCTCTAAGCAGTGGAAAAGAGGGAGCAGAGCATTAGAAAAGAGGGCTTGCAAAAACGCTGTCTGTGGAGCAGATTTTTTATGTTGTATGGTGCTCTCAGCCTGTAGCAGTTGGTTGTCTGTGGAATCCTTCTCCAGGGTTTATTACAGGAGGCTTTTTTTGCTGTCAGCCTTGGCACCTCTTTTCTGCCTGTGGTCACAGGTTATGTTTATTTAGGATCTGTCTGAGGGAGAGGGCTTTGAAAGCACAACAGACTGTGTTCATCAGAAGTCCAGCAAGTAGTACAAGCCAGCAAATTTCTGTGTGTGAGAATTTATATGAGCTTTTTAGTGCTTATATAAATAAAGAGGGGACATCTCCATCTATTTTTCTGGTAAGGATAAGGAAGATTGAAATGGCAGCATTAGAGGAAATCAAATTTGAAAACATGACATACGTGACATACAGGCAAACAAGCATACAGGGTACAGGATTTATGGAATTGTGCAGCTGCTGTGAAAGAGCACTTAATAAGCCTTGTGGACAGAAATATCTACGGAGAGGAGAGGCAATCAAAGAGAGTCCTGGGATTTCTAATTTAATTTTGAGACTATTGAGGGGGATGAGCCTGGTGATAAGCCTGAAAGTTGCAGATAGCTAATTCCCAAGAGGATCTAAACAGCAAGCCCCTTTGTGAGGAGGTTAATGAGAGGAAGAATGGGAATGCAAGGAAGGATGATGATGAAGAGATCAGCTAGTGCAGTAACCAACTAAAGAGGATGTGAGGGGTAAAGGCTACCAGTGGTAGGTGATGCAGTGTCATCAAGGAACAGTCAGCCCTTCTGAGAAAATGAGAGGAAGAAATGAAGGAATTTCTGAGGGCTGTTGTGTACAGAAGATCAAGGGTAATCAGTGTAAAGTTACATTTAACATAGTTTTCAAAAATATTGATGACATCCTTTAGGATAAACGAAATAACCTCCCTCATGGCATACTGAATGAACAGACAAAATTGTGTGACCATATCAAGGATGTTTAGCCAATCTGTAGGGAGAAGTGTGTGGCTGGAGTTTTCAAACATTCAGAAGAGGAGAGGAGGGAAGCACCTGCACAAGCACAGACATGCTGCTTTGTACTCTAAAACTACGTAAAGTCTTGGATTTTGAAAGAAAACTATTTAATGACATTGAGGCAAGCTTGAATTTGGAATAGCAGCAGAAGAAGATGAAGATTTTATGTAGCTGTCTAGAGCCAGCAATGTTTTTTATAAGCAGATACTTCGTACTGAACTTTCTGCCATGTTCATGCTGTCTCTAAATGTACTTGAGGTCTTTTGGTTCAAAGGACATTTGTTGTGTAGTTAACACTGTTGTTTTTCCACTGCTACTTGGTATAAGGCAACTGTAAAGATGGCAATGACATTACCCTTGCAGAAATGTGCATTAAAGCTTAGTATAAATACAATTTAAATGTCTAAAACTTGAACCCCGAGTAGGTTATCCCCAACATTAAAAATGTCTCAAATCTAGGCAGTGCAAATGATATCTTCTGGATTCCTGCCAGCTCTCTTGTCACATCTTGCTCTTTCTACTGTTCCAGCTCCTTTCAGGGCATAACCTGAAGACTAGTAGCAACTTGAAATCCACCAGATACAAAAGAGTATTTGCAAGACAGAGAGAGATTTTCTTTCAATGATGAGATTTCAAACGACAGGTGTGGGAAAAATCTTCCGTTCTTCCTTTGTCCTTTCTTTATTTATAACTGTTTCATTCCCATTTCACCATTGGATTAGCAGTTTTTGTGCCAGTAGATATATGTTTTCAATATATAAAATTGAAAATACTGTGGTCACTGGATGAGTGAAAAAATACCTTGCATGTGACATGTGAACAGCTCTCCATGTGCCTTCTCTGGCTGACCTTGCTAGTGAGACCTGTTAGCATGGGAGCCATTGGGAGGGGCAAGAGACAAACGCTTACAGGTTTATGTGCCTAATCTTATTGGCAGGCAATACCCTGGAGACGTTAATAAAATGTGAGATCACAAAACATCTGGCGAAATATCAGCTGACAAAACTTACTATTTCTGATTCATAAGGGATAAATTTTGTCTGACAAAGTTGGAGATGGAGAAAAGCAGTAAAAATGATACAGTGGATTGGCACTTTGAAAAGATTTGGAGAGGAATTGCAACATTGATGTTATGTATAAAGATTTGAAAGTAAAGCTGTAGAAATTACTTTAGTAGCCATGCTCACATAGGATGACAGGAACTTGGTCTGGAGGTTTCTTTATGCGCAGTCTGTAATTAACCTTTAATTAAATTAAAACTTTAATTCATCTTTAATCCACAGCTGATCTGTGCTCAGTGAGCTCTGATCACTTGACTTGAACTATAATCTTTCTAAGAGGGTCAATATAAGAAAATTAGCAAGTTAAGATAGAATGAAGACAATATGACCTTAATTCTTTAGCTGAATACAGCTCTTCATGGATAGGGGGTTTTTGCAATGACTTGATCTTCAGAACAGACCACTTTCCCCACCTGCGTTAGGATATTTAAAAGTGATCATTCTTTGTGTTCCCAACAATAACAAAATCTTCTCTGTGTGTCTGGATCTCAGAAGAGATATAACCTCATGTAACCCACAAACTTCCAGCCAGAGGGGAAGTTATGTAGTTAAGGAGAGGAGATTATTCTGCTTGTATACAGTATCAGATAAAAAATTGCTGTTCTGCAACTGGAAACAATTTAATATTGATGATCCATGTGTGTATATTTGCAACAGGACTGAAATTAACATTAAGTTATTCATTAATTTGGATAAGTAGCTGATACTGTACTAGAGGGAATTAACTCTAACCACCTACCTGTTATTTTACCATCCTGGAAGAGGCTGTGGGAGATTTTCTGCAGTGTCCAGGAGCCTACAACACAGTTCACCATCTATCCTATCTGTTTCTCACGGGCTGTAATTTATTAAATGCTTTGATACCCACTGAGATTTCAACTGCTGTGCATGGAAATGGGTTACATTCATCTGGTTCATCTTGTAACTGTTTGTGGGGAATTATTATGCTGTGTGCAAAGTGCTGAGCTGCCTTTATAGAGTTCTAACACAGGAACTGCAGAAACGATCTGTTTAGTACTATAAGGAAGCAGTATCTTCCTGTGGGTTTTCACAGATGTTCTTATGTTGAGTCCCAATTTTACACTAGTGACTTCTTTCTCCAGCTAGCACACGATTTTGAGCAAGATTTGCTGTAAGCCTGAAGTCAGTGCAGTTTGTTTAGAATAGAACACGAAGGTAATGTGCAAGTGTGTATCTGCTTTCTAATTTCCTCATTGGCAGACATTTGGGAGCCTGAGCTGACTCTCACAAGAAACTCTTCCCTCCCAGTTGTGGTCCTAAATCAATAAAGTACTTGAGCATATCTTTAGCCTTAGGTAGGTGCCTCAGCCCTGTAGATTTTCATAAATTCTAAGATTTGTTTTAAACATATATCTTCTAATTGCAGTTGCTTTCCTCAAGCAACTTTATAAATCCTTATGTCTGAGCTTCAATTCCTCTTCCACTCCTGGAGGAGACTGGAGTTCATCTTATGGCTACCAGTGTTATCTAGTGTTTGAGGGATGCCTCCCAGTGGAGGCATCTGAAAGCAAAGCATAATGCTGTTTTTTTTTCTAGCTATGAAAGATGAAGGCTTTTCTATAATGATGAAGTTTCTTCCATAAATTATAGTAAACCAGTAAATCTTTTTTTTTACTTTTTTTGCTCCCAGAGTAAAAACATCTGGCTATTGCAAATGGTTAGCATAGTTTTTGACACAGGAGAACGCTTATGATGATGCTATGCAGAGATAAGAAAGCTGTGTGGTGTAAAAGTTCATCTATATTTCTCCTTAAGAAAGTCTACGTGCATCAGTGCTGGACAAAGCAATTTCCCTTTTGTGCCTCAGATGGGTGGTGTTTGAGGATGAATGGATTTCCCCAAATGACTAAGAGCCAGTGTTTGCAAAGTATTTCCTTATCTTTGGATGGGCAAGGATGCAAATTCAAAAGTACTGGCATTGAAATCCTTACAGCTATTGTAGATAAACAGCATAAACCAGCTAGTGGGACTACCCCTCAGGAAAGAGTGTAACTTGGGAAGATTTTTTCAGGTGTTATCATCCTTTAGCTCTTTTCTTGGCAAAACCATTCACAGCAGAAAAAACAGAGCTTGCATATTAAGGCTGTTTATTAGGTGTCAGATCTGACCCTGTGCAGGCCAATCCCACAAAAGGTTCTTCCCAGTAACCCTGGCTGGACAAGGATTCAGTGCAATGTCACATGTGCACCCAAACACAAGCTTTAATTGTGCTGACTCTGCAATCTATGGCACAATACCATTTCAAAAGCTCTCATTCCTCCATTTTTGTTGGATTTCTTCCTGGTTAAACTCCTGCTTCTCCTTTTATCTCCTCATTACTTTTTATCTTTTTTTTTTTAATGAGGACAATGGATGTCATTTTGTATTACCATTACAATTTCTCTCAAAAAGGCAGAAATGTCTTTCCTTCTTTATACTGCGGGAAACCAACATAGCTATACAGACCCAGAGCCAAAATAATCATATGCTGATAAATAGAGAACAAAACTCCAATCTGGATTTTTTCCCCAAGTGGGAAAAGTTCCAGCAAACAAGGGTAGGCAAAGAACGTGTAAAGAATTCTAAATGGGAAGTTCTAGCAAACTGTTCAGTAATGTGTTATAATGTTAAATACATAAGATATTAACATAAATTTTCTTTGACATTTATATGCCAATGCCAATGATTTTTAATCTGGATGTAGTAAGATATGAATTTATTAGAAATTTAAAACTTTAAAAATAATTTTTAAACAAATATGTAATGAAATGTGTTTTCCGCCTGGTTTTGTGTTTAAGAATTATTTTTGTCAGATGAATAATACAAGACTTCTGCATAAGCAGGGGTAACATAGAAACCATACCCAGAAGCTCTAACAGCTGGAGTCCTTCGACTTTACAGATGAGTGTAAATCAATGTAGTTCAGCATCAATCAAAACCTGTCTCCAAATTCGGGCTTAGGCTCAATACTCACAGAACATATGTCAATACCCATAGAACATATGTCCACCTTACACATTCAGCACAGTGCAATTACTGATGGGCAAACTGCAAACTTTATAACAACTCGGCTCCTAAATTACTAATATGTTCGATATTGCACAAAAACATCCACCTAATGTTCAGGTACATCCCCATGAGATGTAGAATTTGTGTGCACAGGAGGGTATTTGAGAGATACCAGCACAGGTACCAGTACCAGAACAGGGGGAGCTCATTACTGGGAAGTAATTCTTGAGATATATAATGCAGTTTTTCCATAGGGATAAAAACATGGAAACTGCTGAAACTGCTGAATGGAGTCTCCATTTCTTGATGATCAAGGGCAAAGGAATGACTTTGTGGAAGATATTTGCTAACTAAGCATATTGTGCTGACTGTATACAGAAGTGAGTGGGTGAAATTCTGGAGGTTTTCTTGTGTTGTTCTGTTGTGGTGTGGGCTTTGTTTTTTTTTCTTTTTTAATGCAGGTGTTAGATGAGATGATCTAATGGTCCCTTCTGGGCCTAAGGCAAAGTGCATCCTCCACTCGACAATATTCATGGAGCTTTCTAAACCCTTTTTACCAGGCCTTTGGGGAAGGAGGTTTCTAATAGGGAAGAATTTTATAGAGCAGAAAAGTATTTGCCAGCAGAAATATTTGCTGTTGGCAGTTGATTGTTTTGGGGAGGAGGAAAGGTTTGCCAGGGTTTCCATTTGAAATGTTTTTTAAATCTTCATTAAAGGTGCCTGTGGCAATATTCAGGCATGCCTTTGTATATTTTTCCCTAGAAAAAAATAAATAGCTTTTTTTTTTCAAGACAGAGAAACAAGAGTTTGCATATTATATCATGGCAGAGGCAAATTCAGTCTCACAGTTGTGTGTCTCAGGGAAAAAAATTAGAGAATATGACTAGCATCTGTCTCATGTCACCTCTCTCAGAAACAATGCTTTCCAGCTCTGCTGAATTCATCCATCTCTTGAGCAAACTGTCAGAGATTTAGAGAACCAGGGCTGTACTTTTGTTAGCTCTGGTTCACCTAAGAGCACTGTGGACTGCTCACTTTTGAAAAACAATGGCTACTTTTAAAAAGCAGACCTAGAAACATTTATAAAAGCAGCACAGTGTGGCGGTGTGCTTTGTAACCATGGGTAAGGGATCAAGTAAACAACTTGCCAACAACCAAGGTGTCAGACGGGCCATTGTACAGGTTATGCACAACAGGCAGCCTGCTCCATGTCTGTGAAACAACTGGGACACCTTCAGATGGCTTGTGGGCAGGAACAGTGACAAAACGCAAGTTTTTTGCGCAGTTTATCCATTCATAATTTAGAAATGGTAATCACTGATGGGAAAACACTCCGTCTCCAACCCGCTCCCTTCAGGAGCGCACTTGGAGCAGAGGACGGTGCCAGGAGCCCATGCTGTGCCGCACAATCTGTCACGGGGCCGCATGAATAGTGCCCACATCGACCTTTTGTCCCCGGCCACAACAGAGACAACTGGCTCTCCAGCTCGTAGGTGCTGCCGGGTGGGTCGTCCTGCGAGGGGACAGATGTCATTAAGGAGTGATGTACAGCAGGCACCGTGGCTCGTGGGGCGCACAATGGCCGCGACATCCAAAGGCCATATGTAGCGATCTCATTAGTTCCTTGATTGCCTCCTGCACAGGCTGTTGGGAATGTTTAAAAGTGCAAGTTCAAAAGGGGAAGTGATGTATCATGTTTGGATTTTCTCCTTCAGTCATGCAAAGCAAACAGAGAACCTGCTGTGTTTGGAAGTCAGAAGTTTTAGAGACTAAGGCATATCTTAATTGTGGCTCTGTTATGTGGCTTTGCTTCACACTGAATTTCACTGCTGTCTCCCATGGTCAGAGAGAGTCCAAAGAGATACTGAAGATATGCAAAGTGCTTTGGGCATTTTCAACCTGAAATATTTATCTGCTTGGTTCTGTTTCAGTCCCAGAAGATATTTATCTTGTGTTAGGAATTTAAGGGAGACATCTGCAGAATTCCTGGGATGTTCATCTTTGGATACGGCTGTGAAGAAAAACACATGATGTGGGTAATGTTTTATTTTGTTCTTTTCAGTTTTATTTCCCTGTTCTCAGTTTTAAATCAGTATTATAGGCAGAGTCACATTCAGCACCTCAGTCTGGTGGGTTTGCCTACAACCTATTTTGAGAATGCTGGGAAACATTTTGCCCTTGGTGCTCAGCAGCACATTGCACTGTCCTTCCTCCCTGTTTTCATCATTGGGATGTTCCCTTCTAGTCCACTCTTTATACTATTTAACTACAATTTCTCAGCTTCTCAGAAGAGCTTGTTTCTGGCTGAACTGGGCAGCCCTTTTACAGCAAACACCAAGTGGAAAAAATTTTCTGGGCAAGACTTTTAATAGAGGCAATGATTTTTTTTTCAGAAGGATATATTCAATTGCAATTGGCAGCTTTGGAACCACTGTAGACCATTTAAAGTTTAGCTTTTAAACCTAACACAAAGGAATGCTGTCATATTTCTTACCTAGAACTCATTATCTTTAAACTGATGCAAAGGCATCTTGGATGCTTTGGCAAACAAAGGCATCAGTAAAGACCTTTCTAATACTACCTTACCATGTAATTTACAAACTCTCTAGTAAAATGTAAACTGGTGTTTAAAAAGTGTGATTAGATATTATTATAGACAATAATTAGTAGGAATTGCATTCTGTAGGGGTTCTTCTGTTTTACTTTCACTGTCCTGATCTCTCAGATTTTTTTCCTATGGGGTGTGAAAATTAGTCTGAAAGCTTGATTTTGGATTCCCAACTTAATTGTTAATGGCTAATGCCCAGTTCAGCTTTTTCCTGAGCTTTGCTGTCTTCATAGTTCTGAGTTCAGAGTCATCATGGTCCCTATTGCCTCACATCTAAAATCAATCAGCATAGCCCTTAATTATTCTGTTCTCCACAGAGAGTCTTTCCAGAAGAGACCATTAATCCCTTCACTGACATTACAGTGCATTGCATTCCCTCTGTCTCCAAATGTGAATGTCTGTGTAGAGTGAATTTAGAATTGGTACAGGAAAATGGTGTGGTATTAGTGAAATATGGCAAATAGTTCTCTGCCTGAGGTATTAGTCCATCCTGAAAACGTTATACACGACTCTAAATTGTGTTTACAAGCCACACTGGACCGGCTTTGAAAACCATCACTGTGCTGGGAACTCCTAAAAGGTTTGTGTCTGAGTGACTGAGTGCAGTGTAGTGTCCAGATCCTGAGGGTTAGTCCAGCCTTGTGTGTCTCCCAAGTGGTGGTGGCTGAGGTTGCAGTCATAGCCCTCGTGTGTGTATTAGATTTCTGGTAGGATATCCCAGGGCAGCACATTAAAATTGGCTGCAGTATTAGTAATTTCCTGGCTGCTCTTTCCCTTTAAAGAAGACACTATCTATGCCTGTGACATAAGAATAAATACTTTAATGTAAATATTTTCCAAGTGAAATTACTCATTATTAACACAGACAGTTCTGAAGGCAAATAAAAACATTATGTGTCAGCAAAAACATTATTATTAAGGAATTCAGACTTCAAACCACACCATGATTCACAGAGCACCTGACTGATTTTTTTTTCTTTTAGCTTCTCAGTTTATTTTTTTCCTCTTCACTAAATATGAAAATCTCTTATGGGAAATCAGGTTTTTCAGAAGGCTTGTGTTGGTGTCTGATAAACTGGAGGAAGGGAGGAAGATGCCGTGGGTAACATGGGTCTGGTGAAATTTTGTGTAAGTGAAGCAGAAATGGAGAGGGTGACATTAAGCTAACTGAAATAAACCGAAATAAACCAACAAGCAGACCTACAAAAGGTCCATCTGGAATGAGAACATTGGGTGAGATGGGGATACAAGCAGTGCCTTTTTTACTGTAAATAAAGGCTTCAAGGTCCATCTTCAGTGGAAGCTGATTGGAGCCTGTGCATTTTAGTGCTTTCTTCATCGTGTGAGGCACTAAGGAGGTGGGGAATATTATGGAGATATGAAGTAGGTAAATTATCATAAAGTAAATTCTGAATTTCCCTCTAGTTTCCCCTCAGTTTTTCACACTGTACTGGGAAACATTCTTGCAGGCACAATTAGCGTTTTGGTGCAGGTCTGAACTTCCCTGCCAGAGGGGTAGAGCAGGACTCGTGTTTAGTTGCTGTTGCCCTAAACTCACTGCAAAGAGTATTTCTAATTTTTAAATTTTTTTTCTTCTTCAAGAATACTTTACACAGAATCACATCGATATAGTAATAGATTTTTACACTGTTTGCAATGGGTGAAGAAGAGAGAATGAAAGATATATGATTAATTGCAAATAAGTGAGCCTATGATGTTTTAAGCAACTAAATTTTGAGGGGTTCATCTGGTTTTTTTTAAATTTTATTTTTCATCAGAAAAGTCTGCTATGCTCTGTGATACCTTCCTGCCCCAGGTCTTTTAAATCACATCTGAACCTCTTTTATGAGGCTTAAGGAAAAGTTGAAGGTTATGTTCCTTACTTTCTTTTGTAAATATGTTACAGTCCATTTCATCTAGAATCTGTCTCTTTTCACAGCTGTTTGTTGATTCAGTTGTAAAGACTCTGTTGTGATTTAAATCACTTAATAACCTGTCTTTTGATTTTTTTTTTTCGAGTATGAAGAACACTAGCATTCATGTAGTTGAAGATTTTAAAAAGTACACCCTGGAATTCTAAAAGTGTGTTATATTTCCTTTGTAGATCTGGTATGTGCAAAAGTTAAAAAAAGTAGTCTTCATCCTAACCCACATTTAAAAAAAAAAATGACTGCATATTCAGCCTTAAGTAATACTCACGGCAAATAATTCTTTCACTGCTTACTTTATATAAAAAATATACCAAGTTTTACCAGATTCTTTTCCAACTGAAATTAAGCAAGAGGACAGGAATGCATATTAAGATGAATGACACTTATTTCAGAGGAATGGGTGACTGATACACTTTTCATTGTCCAAAACTCATGTTCTAATCTCTGGGAAGTGATTTTATTCTCCATGCTCCCTCAGAACTAACCAGTAAATCAGCTATCAGATCTTATGTTGAGACACATAAATTTATCATCTTGGTTTTGGTACAAATTTCATCATTTGATGAAGTCAGGAGTTTTGTTTTCTTCCGCTTTTTAGTAAAACTAATAATTTCCACAGATTTCACGGGCTCAGTCAATGTGAATACAAGCATTTTGTTTACAGAACTGTATTACAACATGTTGTTTGAAATCAAGAGGGTGAAGAAGTCAATAGAAGGGAACGATACCAGTCCACTTAATGGGAATATCCCTGGTGACACCCCTGCGTGCACTTGGGGCTGCTTTCCTTCCATCAGACGTCCACTGTAACACTTGCTCTCTCCTCAGTTCACCACAATTGCTTTCAGGCCTTTGATTCTTGGGCCAAGTTCACAGATTTATGGAAACAACTAAATTTCCCAGGCACAGCTCTGAGAATTTGGTACTTTTGCTGCTTATAAAACAGGAGAAAAGCAAAGGAACACTGAGCAACACCATGGTCTTGTGTGTAAGGAATTTGCCAGTGTTTGTGGGAATGATCTTGACTTTGCATGTTCTGCTGGCTTTATCTACAAAACTTGAATCAGGATCCTGTTTCATCTGTAGCTGAAGCTGATAGCTGGGGAAGGAGGATGAAAAACCTTTGGGGTTTTGGCCCATCATTAACTGCTTTATAGTGAAAACTTTTAAGCGTCTGAGCTTAAAAATGTAATGTGCTTCCTCCAGTAGTACATGTTTGTTCTTGATTCTATGATCTCTCATTTTCTTGCCAGAGGGGTAGGTGGATTTGCTGTGCTGTGGAAATATGACTAAACTTGGCCTGAAACTTAGCAAATTGTACACTCTTTGCTTATGATTATTAAACCACAGGTTAGCAGATCTATTTTTAAATCAGCAGCAACCCAGAGCCTTGAGATTCTTCTTTCTGCATGAGGAGATGACATGGATACAGGTGAGGGAGCAGAAGGAGCAGAACTCTTCATCATGCAACTCTGAGCAGCCCCTAGCTCCTCTTGTTCATCTATCTCTAGTTTCCACTTAAGTGATTGTTTTTTGCTACAGCAGTCTTCCAGTGCTACAAGATCCTTTTCTATAAAAAAATTGCTTTTTCTCCTCTCTCCTCTCCTAAATCAACTTTATTATTCTTTGACTTGGTCAGCTTTTCTGCATTTTTTTTTCTAAGAAATGACACCAAGTACCACAAATGTGGACTGTTTTGTTCTTGTACAGCCAGAATAAGTAGGAATTATGACAAATAGAATCCATCCCACAACACAGAATGGAAATAGCTCAGACAGCCTGGAAATCCTCAAAGACCAGTGTGCTGCAAAGCTGTGGCATCACTTGTATAGTGATTTTTAGTTCTGGGGTCTCTCTGGTCATTGACCAAATGAATCTATCCTTCTATTGTATTTTCTATCCAACGTGTGCCTCTTCTATATAAAAACGTTGCTGAATCTCTGTAAATTCCCATTCTGCACCTGCAGACTACTGGTTTGATGCTGTAGACAAAAAGCATTGCTATCTTCTTGGATGAATGTGACTCCTTATTCCCCTACAGCATGCCCAGTCGACTTCCATCTGGAGATTTTTAATTGGGAAGAAGGAGGTGGCACATCTTTCCTTTTAATTGCAACATGACAGTAGAATAAAAATAGCATATCAAATACATTTTATCTGCTAAGGTTGTTAAGGCTTATCGTCCTCATTCTCAGCTGCCTTCTGAGTCATGAAAAGCAGAACCTGTACAATTTTTTTTTGGAAGAAAAGTAATAACCAGAGCACAGTGATGACAGCTCAGGAAAGAAGCCACATGATGCCATTGAGGCCCGGTGCAGCCCCGTGCCCAATTACTGTGGGGGCTGAGTCCAAAGAATAGTGGCAGAGGAAGAGAACAATGAAATGCTCCCCACGTGCTCTCGTGGTATAGACAAGTCAATCCATCATGAGTGCACAGCCTAGCATCTGGGAGATCCAGATGATACACACTGGAGTTTTCCTGTATCAGCAGTAGTGTCTCTATTGTTGCCTTTTAAAAGCGCTTTTCTAGCGAGGCCTAGGGCATGATTGAAATGCTTGTTATTGCAATTGCTCTGCCTCAATCAATCTTCATGTGTGATACAAGGCTGACCTGGGCTCAGGCTCTTTATCTGCCCCTTGTGCTTGCAGTTTTTTAAGAATGCACTTACTGATCTAAGAGCTAAAAATCTCTTTTTGTGTGAACCATATGCATGTGCCTCATAGAGAAAAAAATGTCTTTTAATTGTGATTCTAATCACTCAGTGCAAAAATATTTGTTTTAACTGACTGGTTCCCAGTCAAACCTTCATCTTGCTGTGTTTATGGCTGTGTTTTTCTAATGTACATTCCTGTGGATTATTTTGCAAGCCATCCCATGGGTGTGTTGAGCATCCAAGCATCCTTGCAAACAGTTACTGCAGATGTATAGCTGTAATTCAGGTGAATCATCATTCCCCTTGTTAAAGTTTTACAGCAAAATATTTGGCTAAATGCAAATGGGAGAGGTCTATTTAGGGATCAGATTAAAGCAACCAAGGTTTGTCATGCAAGGAAGAAAATTGCCTTAGACATGCAGTTTATTTAGATTCAATAAGTCCACAGCTGGGCAGTACATTTAAAAGTTAAGTGCTGGTCTACTGTCAAATTCTCAGGGCCTGATTCACTGCCAGTGTGTTATCAACACAAGACCCTCGCACAGGGCTTCTGGAGTGGAAAGCTGGTGTAAGCAATCATTTGCAGGAACATTGTGTTTGAATCTCTGCTGCAAGTGCAGAAGGGTTAATGTGACCTCAACACACATGGTGCTGACCTGGGTAGCTGGAGGATGCATTGACTCAGAGCATCACTGCTGAGGCTCTGCAAACTCTGGCTATAAACAAACCCCACATTTGTTCCTGCAGATGTCCAGCTGTCTTTTCTCAGTCCTGCACCATGAATATGCTTAAAAGTGCTTTGTCATCAGGGGATGCTTTAAGTAATCCATTATATTATTTTGAACTTAGATAAAACCCATCTGTGGCCTGTGTGGTCAAGGAGGCACAGGGCAAAAGCTGTGCTGGCACAAATCAGATTTGATCTGGTGAATGCTTATTGTTATCCTGGAAATAGAAACAGAAGAGAAAGTTCAGCTGCCCATACTATAGCACCTAAGGGCCTCAGAAAATGGAGGAATAATGTGAAAAATGAAAAAATACCTTAAACCTAAATTTCAGGTCAGATGAATTGAAATGCCAAACTTGCTGCTTCTTCCCAGACCGGCTGTTTTATTCTCATCTTCTTTTCGGCAATGATCTTGCCTTTTTCTTCCTGTTGTTTGCTGGTTCATTGACCAAAATGCTCTTGTTCTGGTTGGAGTGTTTATATATGCTCGTGTTCATGTAATATGAGTAACTGTAAATAGCACTATCCTACAGAGGTCTGTTTGTTCAGAATTCAACCACAATTATTTCGTGCAGGAGAACTGGTCATACCATTCTCTGCTGTGCTCAGAGAGCTTCAGTGGCTTTTGGAGGAAAAGTGAAGCAATTGGAAGATCTTACAGAGCTCTGTGTCCTGCTTTAGTTTTGTGACCTCAGAAAATTTGGATCTGTTTACTAGTCATGCTGTAACTCTTTGTCCTACTCTCCTTCCCGTGTCCTTACAAACAAAGAAAATTCTGCTAAAAATCTCCTATACTCAGGAAAATTTAGTACAGCTGTGTGGCTAGAATCGATTTTTAAAGATTGATATTTCTCAAGTAATAATACAATGTTCAGCTTCTGTAAGTGCTCCCAGCAGAGGATTTCACAGCTAAATTCCTTGCTTCTTTCTACCGCAGTAACTTGAGGAGGAGGTTATCCCATTCTGTAGAGCAAGGAACTGAAAGAAAAGACAATGACAGTAATTCTGTGCTGACTGGCAGATGTCTGTTCTCTCATTTCCACCTCACGGCTGTGATTCCTGGCCCAGCTTTGCCTTAATAAGCTGGGTTTTCCCTCTGCATCAGCCTGGAACCCAAGCTAACTACTGCACAGCCACTGCTGAGGGCACAAATCCTCTGCATGGAGATCCAGTCACTTGCACTTGTGCAGCACCTGGTACAGCCATTCAGACCTTGTCAGCCAAGCCTAAGGCCACCTGGAACCCCACTATTTTAGTTCATGTTTTAACACAGACCGACTAGCTTTCAAAAGGAGTTTTTCTGCCTTGTTTTAGGCCCTCCTTTAGCCCAAGGGAATAATTCTACAGCAGCCCTAAAGCAGAGGAAAATAATCAGCTCTCAGTATTAATGCAGCCCAGCCTTCTTGGTTATATTCCCCTGAAAGGACCCGTGGCTCGTGGACAGTTTTACCTGGTGAGGGCTCTGAGCAGGCAGACTGCCCTTCCCTTGCCCACCTGCAGTAGAGGGGTGGGCTGCAGAGACATCCAGTTCACCACAGCTGACTCTGGGGGCCTCTCTGGGACCCGCACTGTTGAGGTGGGTGTTTGCTGCTGGCTCTGTGCTCATATAGAAAATGCTGACTGGTGGCACCTTTCCTTAGCACACTTTACCTTTAGCTGCTCCTTGGAAGACACAGAGGAATAGGTTGCTTCCTCTGGGAGCTTTCTGTGTAAGACTTTCAGAGTACTGTTATTACCGAATGTCTTTAAGAGATGGAGGCACAAATTAGAATAGAAGTAGGCAGAAAGAGCCCTAGAGAACCCTGAATCAGTGCTTCAGCTTCCAGAGGGACTGAAGTTCAACGTGTGGCTCCATGCAGAGTCCTGTCTTCAGTATGTGCTGGTTTGTTTGTTTTCTTTTTCCTTTTTTCTTTTCAGTCTTTCCCCATGCGTCACACCAGGCACTGAGGCCAGCCATCATCTCAGAGATCTCACACCAGACATAAAATGACCTCCACTGAATTTATATAGTGCTCATTAATGTGGTGGCTTCTTGGTGCACTGTTTTCTATACCTGCAGACAGTAAGTGGTGAGTATTGCCACAAAGAAAACCAGTTGTTAACCAAGAAAGTTATGTAATTGCCCAAGGACACACTTTGAAGTGGCTGTTCCACCCAGGTGGATTTTTGTGGTTCACCACTGAAAGCAGTTCAGTTTAGCAGGGGCAGAATCACCTACATAATCTTTTAGCAGTAAGCTACAGAAGTCAAGTTTTCTATACTGAGCAGAATAGAACCTGGCTGCTTTGTTTCAAGGGATTGGAAATTAGTTCAGATTGAAACGGGAAGAGGTAGAAACAACACTTATTCCCAACTGTCACTGTATTTCTCATTTGCTGTTCTGAGAGTCTACAGTTGTGTAATCATGAAGACAATTTTAGACTCTTTTGCGCTTGAGAATAAGTAAGTTGTGTTTTACCTGTCTGTCTCTGGAGAAGAAAAGCTTTAATTAAGTCTTCCTTTAATTACGTCCCATCTATGCAAGTACCTAAATGCATTATGAGAACATGCCATTTACTATATCCCTGCCTTCTGGGAAGGTTTAGATGCTGAATCCTCTAATACTGTATAAAGTTCCAATTGCTGTTATTAAATGAATATTTGAAACAAGATTATTAATATATGCATTATTATAATAATTGCTAGGTAGTGGTGAAAACCTGAGTGATTAAAGCATGACCTGGAACTTTCTTCCGTCAGAGGAAAATATTAGAATTCTGTGTTCATGTAGAAATTCTCCAGCACTGATGGTCTGCTGGCATGGCTGGTGTCCTGGATCAGAACCTTGTTTCACAAAAATTAGTATTTTACCAGTGTCACTGGTAACACTGTACATTACCATTCTGTGCTGCTCCGATACATAGTTTAATTAAAAACCACCTGCTCTTTGCAGGTTGTCTTATCTTAATTAAGCTAATGAGAATGTCATAATTTCTGATATTAGTCGAAAATAATGACCTTGAAATGAACTTTCGGACATTATTTTATTACAAGCTGGGAGTGCTTATGAGCAAGAGATTATTAGAAATGTGCCTAAACAAAACATTCAGTTTTCCAGAGATCCTTGATATCCTGTGCCAAGTATCCATTAGTCTTCCTCAACCCAACTGTTAACTTAATAGAAACTTAAGCTGATAAAAGTAATAAGAATGAACAGTCATGGACTTCCCTGTGTCTCCCCCAACTTTTGTAAATTAATCCTCAGTGAGAAGTCCTAGAAAAGCAGTGAGTTTTTAAAATATTTTACATATCTACAATGGGGTGTAATATGTTTTCCACAAGGGAGGAGTGACACACTGATACCTTTTTAAAATATATGGTTTTTCTATAGTTCTTTTATATTACTTTTCAAGTTGTCACAGCTTGACATGTGAATCTGCTTGGTTAAAAGGTAAGCCAGCTTGCAGCAACTGAAAATGACATTTGTCTTCACGCATCAAAGTAAATATTGTTCACTTGAAGATGACACATCTCCAGGGCAGCAGACTGACTCCCCTGAAGGTGAATGTGCATCCACTCAGGATGCATAATTTGGATTGTTTTTGCTCCACCCCTGTTTACTTTTGCCCTCCAGTCAGTTATGTTGTCCAGACCTGTTTGTAGTCGGTTGCGTTATCCCACAGCCTTTGGTGTCTTCTGCCTTGAAAACTTGAACTCTGAGGCCATGCCCATGCAAAGGAATGGTCTGGAGTTTTTTTTGTATCAACCAGGTTTGGTCTTACTCTCCTCTTCATGAACAGATCTCTGCCTTCTCTGACAGCAGTGATTTGCAAAGCATATGATTCCATCAACTCTGAGTACAAACTCATATTTAAAATATCTTTTCCCTTTTCAAGTGATAGGACGCAAAGAAAAGTTATAGTATTTTGAGGGGGAAAATTGAGAAGTTGTGGTGAGAAGCCCAGGGACACAAATACCATGATAAGCTTCCAAATTTATCTTAAGGTTGAATAATATGACTTTGTACCCAGCCAATTTTGCTGATAGTATGGATTTAACCTTGGACACTGTTATTTTTTGAACATTTTTTTCTATATTTAGCACTGAGGCCTACGTAGAAGAATGTGATAGTGCTGCAAATGCCTTATCACAGGAGTGTGTGTAGCGGATAACAGACCAACAATGCATGCAGCTTATCTTTCGGGAACTGATCTATCAAAGGGTGTCTGCCCTCTCAGCTCCTGGTATTCCCTAACATGCCCTGTGTTCCAGTTCCAACACCAGAGATTTGGTTCCTTCAAAGGGGTCACAGACAGATGACATGTGAACTCCCAGCAGACCCATGGCATGGAAGCATTTCTCAGAGTGCTGCTTACTGCAAGGGAGGGGGTTGGTTTCTCACATCTCCAAACCCCTTGCAGTTGCTCTCAAGAAGGTGAGGTGTTAATGCACAGGGAAAGGGAGTGTCTTCCTCACCCATTGTACTGCTGCACAGCATCAAGGTCTTGTAATCAGGTCACTGCCATCCAAAAAGAAAAAGATATTTTTTGTATAAATTCTTTTGTTTACAAGGCCTCAACTTTGCTAGTCAGAAGCATAAGACACATTCATAACTAGTCACAGTTTTGTTAAACCTTGTTTCCACTAGGGATATGTCAGCATGGATAAGCAGTGCAGTGCAGCAGGAGTGGTACAGTGAAGTATAATTGTGCTGAGGACCTGGCAGCCATGCTGTGAGTTTCAGAGTTTTTAAGAGTATTCATGAAGATACACCCTATGTGTATGTAGGGCTGAATTGGATGTAATTCCCTGAAGGAAGAGAGCAAGGCATGCAGAACCAGATTTCAAAAGAAGGTCAGAGAAAGAAATGTATTTTAATAAATATACATCCCTTCTCATACACCACAGCGTGGAGGGAGTTGTGCATGTGCTGTGACATCTTTTGGGTGATGTTTAGGAAAGTGTTACACGTCAGTGAAGCTTAACTCTGCTGTTATCCTACACTTGTCTGCAGATTTAGAAATCTTGAAATGTACAGAAGGAAGACAGAGAGGCAGAAAATGATGTAAAACGTACAGAGATAATCCCACTTTGTGAGCACAAACGCTGCAATCTGTTCTCTGCTTTCCTTCTGCCTGCCTGTTTCAGTTAGTACCAGGGTGGGCCTGATCATCCAATTACTTGCCTTCAGAGTGTTTCACGTGGGCAACCTCCGGATTAAAGAAAAATAATTGAGTGGCCAGTGTTCTCACTTAGATTTCAAAAGGTTGCAATAAGCCTCATTTTAATACTTCCATTTCCTGGTTTCTGCACACAGGCTAGCTGACATTTTATTCCTAGAGTCCTCTTCAGAGACATCATTTTTGTCATTTCTCATATGTTTCACTAGGACTGCTGGGCTGCTGTTTTAATAAATCCTACACGCTTGCATTCTCATCCCCCTCACCTCCTTCATTTCCAACCAGGTATCAGTTACACTAATGGCCTTATACATCTCCTGAAGATGGTTCTGTTAGACTGGAATCTGGTTCACTGATGCATAGAGTTTGCATAAAAGCACACCAGCTTTTTTATTCACTGTGGGGTGTCTCCTTTGCCACAGTTCATTTTTGCGTGTGTGTATGACTGTAATGCGGTTTTTTTCCCTCTTGTCCAGCTGAATGCCAAGAGCAGTTAGGGAAGGAAGGCAGCAAAGAATTGCCATTAGGCATGGTGGAAGTATTCTTTACTGCTTGATGCCTCTGTGTTTGAAGGATTGATTATCTTTCCTTTGATAGCACCCATATTTCTCTCTCTGTCTTCTATTTTTAATAGTTTCTGAAATTTCAAAGAAATGCTTTTCCTTTTCCCTGTGCTTAGGGCTATTAACTGTCTTAATAGTAAATGTTTCTTATGCTTAAGTTTTGTCAATCCAAGGGTTTTCTTGCAGAACTGCTACCAGAAAATCAGTTTAGTGTACAGCTTTCCTGAGGCTTATTGTTGCTGTGACTCGAATCTCAGATAAGGCTTGAAAATAAATCAGTCCCCGTCTTTAGAAAATCACACCAGTACGGTTTCTTTGGAAACATTTGCCAGTGTCTCACATTTAAATAATGGTGAAGATAGATACTGAGGCTAAATAATGGCCAATTGTCTTCAGTGTCCTGTAAGAGTCAAGGACACATCAGGGCTTCATGGCTGTCATCACGCAGTCCATGACAACGCAGGGGATTCCCAGAGTGACAGCATGAATAGTGTGCTGACCTTTCTCTTCCCAAGTTTGCTGCTTGCCACTCGGCAGAGGCAGGAGGATAGGACCAGGCTGTTTGCCTGTTGTCATTTGCCTTCCTCTCTAGAACTCCTCTTCATCCATCACATCGTTCTTATTAATACTCCCCCAGATGTTTACACCCTAGTTCTTCTACCAGGAAGATTTTATGTTTTTTTTTTAAACAAACATATAAAATCAGGCAGGCAAAGCTGTAGAGTTTTCAATGATGCATGAGTAAGAATTCAAATATGATGTATTGTGTTTGCTTGTAATGATATAGGATTTTCTTTTCATTTGTAGCTGAGGTCACAGATAGTTCTACAACTCTTCTTTTCTTCTCTCTTCCATGTCACCTTTTGAACTTGGTTGGAGTTTTGTCATCTGTTTTGGTAGGCTACAGATGAGACAAAGGTATGCGGCTCTCTAATCTTCTGTTCCTGCTTGGATGAGGGTGAAAGAATTCTGGATTTAAGCCTCCACTTCTGTTTCCTTTGGCTTTTAGAGATCTAGGATGCTTCCTTGTGCTTTTCAGCTGTTAACCTGAGTCAGCTCTGATCTGGGTTGTGGCCGCAAGTGTCTCTACATGGGACAATTATAAACTGAGGTAGGCATGGAGGAGCTGGGGTCATGTCCCAGGTTAGTTACAGGCATTGTGCCTTCAAAAGGAGGAAACCAAGAATATTTCTGTATGTCATGAATATATTTGAGGATGAAATACTCAGTGAGTGTGGTACACTGGGTTACAGTAACAATGCAAACAGAATCTGGAGAGCTCTTTGGCCCTCTCTCAATGAAGTATCATCAGGTGGTTGAAAAACAACAAATTATTTGGCTTCTCATGTTTTATCATCTGCTTTGGCCATTTCTGTATGTTTTGAGGATTTTTTAAAGTATTTTGTCCAGTAAGTTCCCTTAAAAACTCAGTACACTGAGGCTTTCCACTTCTTAGGAAAATAAGCCAGTTAACTATGGAAATTTCTAGAGTTGGATAGAGTCAAATTATTAAAATATGCAGCTCTTCTATGGTATAATGGTCTCACTCTGTGGCATTAATCCTTCTCCTTTTCATACAATGCACTTGAAATGCTGCTTTTCTCTGTAGGCGGCAAGTATTGTCATAACTTCCCTTCAAGAACTATTCACCTTTTAAACGTAGAAAACAGTTCTCATTGTACTTCAGCTAGAGAATAATCCCTTTTCTTCTGCTCCTTCATCCTCTGTGGCACGCTGATGATAAGTGAACTCTCAAGCAGTCACAATTTCACAGGAGCTTTCGTGGATTGCAGAGCTCTGGGTTTTTCAGATACCACGCATTCAATCAGCATCACTCGGAATGTCTCTCTGTTTTTCAATCTGACCTGTTAATGTCGCTACATTCATCCTAAATACTGCATTTTATGGTGGGAATTCTTGTGGTTCTCTCCTTAATGTCTTCTCATTCTTTTTTTCTGAGCAGCTGTTGGTAGTTCTCCCTACTGCTGTCAACTCTTAAACCTCTGCATTACAAACTGCAGGCCAGGGTGAACTTACTACATTAAATCAGGGTCTGCAAAGTTGGCTTGCAATACACATTAAGAACCCAAAAATAAAGAGAAATGGAAAACTGAGCCATTGCTAATGTAGTGTCCTAAACTTAGTTTATACTTTGATCCATGAATAACTAGCACATTACAAGCTTTTAAATTAATATACACAAAAATCCAGCTGGTGACATTCTTGCTGTGCTGGAAGCACAGAAACAATAATACCAGTGTTCGGGCCACAGTGCTGCTACATCAGATAGAGAAACAGCACAAGAAAGGCCTTTCTGGAAAGACAGTGATGTTTGAAAACTAATGCTGAGCATTGTAAACCTGAGCCTACTCCCTAAATGCATCGGTTGATAATCCATTCTGGTCCCAGTATAAGCAAAAATGTAGCAGAGAATTATTAATTACATCACCACACCTATATAATAGAGTTCACTGTAGTTATGTAGGAGTTGAATGTATTCAAGCAGTTTCTTTTGATGAAGTAATCGGGCTGCTTCTGGGGTCTGTTTCAGCTGCTAGGGGCGTGCTTCAAATGTAAATGACTGCCAAATGGATTCCTTCTAAATTCCAGCCAATTAAAATACATTTAAAGTGCAGCTGGTGGAGAGCAAAAGGCTTATAATTGCGTAAGAAATGTTTGAGCATGAAACAAATCCCTGAAGTTTAGTGATTATTAAATACTGCATTTCTGAAAAAGTAGAGCAAGCAAACAAAAGAGCCTTCCGAAACTGCAGTCAGAGGCAAAGATGACACTTTTACCACCACCTTAAAAGAGACAAAGCCGGGAGTGTGTTTGTTAGGGTGTCAGTTTTCCACCCTTGGCTCTTTAAACCATGCAAGTTTGGCAGCTTGCCCTGTGTGGTGCTGCATACAAATATTGACAGAACAGTGTGGTATTTGTTAAACCCCTTCTTGGGAAGCAAGTGATTGAAACTCTGAAGGAAGATCTGAGAACCTCAGACATTATATTTTTTCTCAGTAGCACTATAATATTTACAGAATGAAACAGAAAATAGTGAATGGGGTGTAATGAATGACCTTCCTTTTCTGCTTTGCCTTGTAAGTAAGGACAGATTTTTTTGTTTAATGCTTTAAATGTTATTATAAAAGAGGTTTACAGCTAGTAGCACTGAAAGATGCCATTAACACTTTTGATTTAACCTCATGTTTTGGGAAAAAGCTTGGCTGATAGAACAGACCATGTAAATAGGTGAAAGACCTTGCCCAGGAAGTTGCTGTGTGCAGCCGCTGTGGATAATGTGTCCTATAGATGCAGAAACCTTACAGACTTTTAAATTCACATCTGTATTTGATTGTTGGTGCTTTCCAGACTTTTTATGCTCACGTCTGCATCTGCCTAGAAGTGAGATTTCCAATTTTTCTGCCTCTACTTGCCTTAGTAAAATTTAACCTTAACCTGTTCAGTAGGTCCTTGTACTGATTTTAGAAATGGAAACAAAATTTTTATAGACAGTTCAGAAAGGTTTTTTTTCTATGCAATATTTTGTTGGAGGGTACTGTCTTTAACCTCTTGGTATAAAACAAATCATTGAAATCAGGTGAATCAAAAGGGTTCCCTATGTTATCTCAGGTTTTTCTTAATTTAATCAGGAAGTAACAAAAGAAATGGGAAAAAATATTTTCCAAAACTAACAAGTACTGGTTTCTACCTGTGTTGTATCTTACCACACAAAATTCATACGAAATAATTTGAAATTCCTGATTGCTTCCTCTTGTAACATATCCTAGTCAGTCAGTCCGTTTTGACTACACTTTTTTTAACTGTGAGTAAAGACTCCTGCAAAGTTTCTAGCAACAGATCACATTGCATCAGTAGGGGTTCATTTAAATATACCTTGTTAATTGTTAATGTGAAAGTAGCACAGAACACCTGCCAAAGACAGGTTCATAAGAACTAAGCTTATTGCCGAAATAAATATCAATTCAATTATAAAATCAAGTTTTAGACACATTTGTCATGAAACATAGAGGCAAGTACACATATTCATTGAAAATAACTGCAATGCAGTTAATCCCAAAATATTCAAGAGAATCAACATGAAAAATCTCGGAGTTGAGGGGATGGTTTTCTTTTTAAAAAGCCTTATTGATTGACAATTTTTACAGAGGACAACGTATTGAATAGATTGAAACTACTTTGTTTGGGTAAGTCCAACTGATCCCCAGTCACTGTTGCTAAATTAGGGTCAATGTTAATAGCAATAAGTATGATGGAAATAAACAAGTCTGTGTGCTTATGAAATACATAGTAATACATACCACGAGTTTTAGCAGCGCCTGGCCTATAGCAGCATTAAAGGTTTGTAGGCTGTAAGGGTGCAGGAGAGTGCAAACAACAGTTAACTGATTGTAGCACGGATTTTTTATTAGTTTGAGATCTATAGACAAACAGTGCAACATAGTAATTTATTGCTACAAAAGACCAAGCAACCCCTTTCTAAAGCGGCTAAATGAGGAAGCTGATAACTGAAAAGCCAGCTCATGGTTTTCTTTCTCTAATGGTTCTCAGGGCTAACAAAACTTGTTTCAAACTAAGCCTCTGTCTTAAATGGGCTTGACTCAGTATAAATCAAAAGATGAATGTAGGTCCCCCTGCATAATAACATTTTTCATGTCATTTACTTTTCCTTTATGCATATGTGCAATGATGGATGCATTCCCTATGCCCAGTGGTTCATGTGATATATCAGTTACCTTAAAGAAAGCGAGAGAGGTGCTTAGAAAGTGGTCAAACAAACAGGTGCAGAGATGCAATAGCCCTCTGTATTTCCTTCTTGATCTCATTGTACCAGCACAGGGCTGGGTTTGGTTGTTTACAAATTAGACCCTCCTTCGCCGCACAATCAATCAGTGAGCGAGCGTCTCTTTGGGGAGCCCGCTGGCCTGCAGGCACTGCTGCCTGGGCTCTGGAGCTTGGGAGAGTTTAGGTGGAGCTGTGTAAGAAACCTTCCAAACTGCCCTGCACTTCTGCACAGGTGTGGATGAAATGGTTTGGGAACACTTAAAAAGTTTTTAGGTGTCCCCAAGGCTAAATATCCTTTGGAAAGCTGGCTTTCTGGGTTGTTTCCTTGGATATTAGCCCTTAAATCCTGCCAAAACACAGGCAGGTTTCTAGTGGGCTTTTCCCCAGAATGACTTGCTGAAAAGTTGTACAACTTCGGTGTGTCTCCACAGGGAAAATTACATAAGTCCGACTGAAGGGTCGACATAATTTATAATGGCAAGCAGATGAGAACTTGCCTGGAGTTTTCCCCTGGGTGGTATTACTCAGTGATTCTGCTACAGTAAAAGCCACTACTACTTCATGCCTTTGGCAGGTCAAACTCTGAAATTTTTGGGTATCTGAATATATACCCTCCTTTATTAAAACCCTCGCATGGAGTCTGCAGTGGTTATACTGCCCACAGGACAGGGGAATGGCTGTTCTGCTGATTTCCTGAACAGTGAAGTGCCTTTTGGTTTCTACATTAAAACATCTATTAATTTTAGGTAGGATTTACTATTCCTTCGCTTAAGATTTTTCTGGTGCTCTAGAGAATTCTGGAGGACAGGACCTGGCCCCATATTTAAGGAAAGTGTTACAGCAGTGGAGGGATATCAAGCTAATTAGTGGATAAAGATGAAAGTTTGACCCAACCTGAAGCCTAGCTAATAGCAAAATTCTTTCTGCCTGGGCAGAAGGGGATTTTTCCTAAGTACATGGTATTCTCCAATAGTTGTGAGGGTGGAGGCCTCTGCTTTTTTTGTTGTGCTGCATCTTAATCCGTGATAATGCCTCATGTATGGTAAGGTACAAATGAAGGTATTGGCCTAAGGGAGCTGTTCCCCCGTGTCAGCCCTGGAAACTTTGAGGTTTGGCACTGATTTCTGTGACTGGAGCAGCGTGACCCATGTTTCCCTACCACTGCTCTATCCTCCACCAGGGTCACTGGAGCGGGGCCTGAGCTCCACAATCCTGCCGGCACAGGGACAGAAATGAGCTGTTTGCAATAGGAGATGGTGGGAGGAGTGTGTTTGCTTGGAGTACTTTTAGTGCCTCTTTCACATAAGTTTCCTAAACTCATTGTCACTCCAGCACTCTTGGTCTGTCCTCACGTGTGAGGCAGTAGTGTACTGGGATTTGAATGTCAGCATTTTGCCTCTCAGTGGACAATGGTCTAATGGTCTTTACAGGGATTTGCCAAACACCAGAACAACTTGGAACAAAATACCTTTAAAAAAGCCAGAAAAGGTGGTGGTCGTTTTCCAGATTAGAAGTGAAAATAGCTGATGCTGATTACAAATAGAATTTATCATTTACACCAAAGTTGTGTCTGACAGTTTGCTCATAACCTTGTGACCTGTGAACTGAAAGCAAGTGCAGCCGCTGCACTGTGTCCTTACAGAGAGACTGCTGGAAGCTGCTAGAACAGCTCTCATGTTTCTTCACCTTCATCAAACAGTAAACTTTGTTCCTCAGCAAGGTGACCAGTTCTTGCCCTGAACTTTTTTTATGTTTGCTATTACAAAATAAAACCCGCTGGGAAGCAGTTCTGGGATTTTTGGGTTTGCAGGGTTTTTAAAAAAATAATTTTTCTATTTTCTTTTGTTAGTCATTAGTTTAGTTAGTATTTTCCATACTTTCACGTGTAGGAAAGTTGGGGGA
This sequence comes from Gymnorhina tibicen, assembly GCA_013399875.1. Lineage (NCBI taxonomy): Eukaryota > Metazoa > Chordata > Aves > Passeriformes > Artamidae > Gymnorhina > Gymnorhina tibicen. The sequence goes on along the minus strand of VXAZ01005100.1, from coordinate 2,401,779 downwards.
AAAGTTGTGAGGACAGATAATTATTACCAAACATAGAAGTTGTGTAATAAATGGATGGAGGAAGAGAAGAAATACTGAAGTAATATAAATAGTTACACCCTTTCACACAGCCAGTGGAAAACTTAAATGAAAGAGTAATGTATACCAGATGTGTGTATTGTGCTGAGCATAATTTTGGTAGGAATGATTTCCAGTAGGAAACAGTGGAAGGTAAGCAGGACAAATCTGAGTGTGCTGCAGGAGATGTCTTGCTGTCAGGGCTCTGTGAACACCTGTAATTGTTTGCGAAGCCAGTTCTTCAGTAAACTTCCTTATTTTTTCTGCTACAGTTTTATGGGGTAAGGATAAGTGAAATGATCAGTAGTCACTGACTAGTCAAAGAAAAATGGTCAGTAGTCAGTGACGAAACATAAATTTACAGCTATCCTTGAATTACCCAAGCTATAGGACTGGCAATACTGATTCAGGCTGTCCTTCAAATCTGGAACCTTGGAAGAGTTGAGGCAGCCCTCTCTCTGCAGAACTTCACCACCGTGGTGAATCTTGCTCTTTATAGTCTTTAAAGAGGTCATTTCAAGCCTCACACTGTGTGTCTAGAGCCTGTGGATAAACTGAGATTAACCCTCTTCGAGTTGCTGACACAGTTGTTGGTGGCACAACAGGCAGCTCTCCAGCCTCTCAGCTAAGCAATAAAATCATCATGCACACGGTGAAGCTGTTGACAATCCTTTCCTTCCTAGAAAACAAGTCTAACGAACACTATATTTTAGTTTTCCAAAATTGGACAGTTCAAGGCAGTAGTCCAAAACCTTAATCTTGTTGTGGTTACTAGAGTTGGTAAATGAGGACATCACACTTAAATGAGATTTAAGGCCTTGATGATCAGTGCAGGTAACTGTGGTTCACAAAATGGATCCTGGGCCTTAATGGAATTACTGTTCCAGACATACACCCTGCCTCCAGGACCAAAGTTATTTTCCTGTCCAAAGCCAAGGAGTTGTCCCTTCCTGTCTTCTGTGGTAAGAAGCACTAAGCGGGAATTCAGAGTAATTTTTATATGATTTCTTCTGTGGTAGCCCAAGTGAATGTTGTCTTTGTCACATCAACCCAGGAGAACTTTGCCTGGAAAGGCAGCCAGCCTCATTACTGTGAGCTCTGTTCCTGTAGGGTCAGATTGTGTCTCTAGACACCAATTTTTATAAATGTGATTGCTCCAAGGAAGGAATTGCCTTTATTTCTTTCATTTGTTGGAAGAAAAGTAATTTACTTCTGTTTTCCAGTCTCTCACCCACGCTGGCTCAGTTTTGTGACTGGTCCTAAAGGAAAAGCCAATTCTTTATTCTTTCCAAATCACCCTTCCAGAGAAAATAACAGTAGCTGTGTAGTTCCTACTCTTTCCACCTCTCTGAGCCCATAGGGGATGTATGCAGAGACACAATCCAAATAATGCCTGTACTTCTAGTATTCCTCTTTTTTCAGTCTAGAAAGGCTGTGTAAAGCTCAAAACTAAACTGACCCACTGCAAAAAATTCTGTGGGGGAGACAAAATGCATGCTTGGAACCATGTTCACATTCAAAGCAACAGTTTTACCTTCGGCAACGCTCTCTGACATCCTGAGGTACAAGGAACAACTATTGCTATGCTTGTTAGTGCAGGTAAATTTGTAAAAGATATTTTATACCTCCCTGATTCTCCTGTGGAGAAACACAGGGCTGATTTTTTTTGTTTCTTGCCATTTTTGTCACTAACAACTTACTTTTAATATTGCAACATGTATTTGGCCTGAATTATTTAACATAAATGCATGAATTGCTATGCAGTCTTGTAGCATAGGGATACACGTTACAAGGAATATTTGAGTATAAAATTTCATGGTTTGCAAAATCCTGTGGAGAATAGTGTAATCCTGCTTTCTTTTGCAATCTGAATCCAGCTGGGCTGGGTGAGTGCTCAGCTGGGAGGCTTGAGGGATCACCTGGGCCATGCAGGTAACAGACACGCAGTTCTGGGGGGATATCTGTGCATGGGTGGGATGTGCATTTACAGCTCTTCTGTGAAATGAGGTCTGGTAAAGGGCTTTGTGACTGCCTGGCCTGACGTGCATGACACAAATGTGATGTATCGCTATTGACAGTAAAAACTGAAAGGACACTTTATGGACTGCCTCTCAACAAGAGAGCTTTATGAGGGCAGAAAGCAAGGCCCCTGTACTGCTGCTGGTCCCCTCAGGAGGCTGTGGTGGAGTGCCAAAACGGAATAATTTTGAAACTAAATATCTTTAAATGGATTCTTTGTTCATTTAAAGGAGATAGAGTGAAGAGGACAGAGGCTTCTCTGGGGAGTATCATGGCTTTGTTGTGCAACACAAAGACCGTGTTTGAATCAAGATGTGGGTACTTCTAACAAGGTCTTGTCTAGAAATATGAGCCATGCACTACAGTTTCTGCAGAACCCAATTTCTTACTGAAGTTTGTATTGGCTTTTTGAGACTGCCTTCTATCTCATCTTCTGAGCTAACTTCTCCTTCTCTATGGAGGATCTGTAATGAGGTGCTCCTTTCATTGATCACTAAGAGTTCCACACTGGCTCTGCTGTGATCAAAGACATTTTCTCTTTTCTCTAATGGTAAAACTGTTGATTTACTGCAAGGCAGCAGGCTGATCTCTATGCCAGCACACTCAATTAGAGGGAATTTTTGTCCTACAAAGCTATTTCCTTCATACACAAGAAAAAAAATAAGAGGAGGTGGAGAGCAGAAAGCAGAGCAACCATGAGTAAATACTTGCGTTTTCTATCATTGGAATGGATCCTGAGATGGGATTTGTTGAACTTACTAACTGAGTCTCAGTGCATCTGTGACAGCTGGTGTCATCCAAGAATATGCTTTAGTGACATACTGAGTTGGCTTTAGAGACTAACTTGTTCTTCAGTATGATTTAAGACAATGGGATTTAGGTGCAGCTTCATTTGGGCTTTGTTAATACTGAGAGGATGCAATTCGTGCCACAGGTGCTGGGCACACAAGAACTCCCGTGGTGGTACCGCAGGTGCTTGGGTAAAGTCGTACTCCCCAGGGGGTTTCATTCTTCCCAGCCCGGCTGCTGCTCCTGCTGCTTCCAGCACCAATATTTTGACAGTCAGAATCAACAAAGCTGGAAAGAAGTTCAGGTTTATTTCAAAGCAAAGATTTGTTTGATAGATCAGAGAGCTTCATTAGTGTGGCCCAGAACTCTGCCAGTTAGAGAGTGATGAAGGGAAGAACAAGTAGAATTCCCTAGAGATTTACTACAAAATCCCAACACCTTGGCTCTTTTCTTCTTCCCCTCTACACTATGCATTTTGCTTACCACCCTGGGGAAAATCTTACAAGCTGTTTTCCTCTGCAGAACCTCTGTGATTACTGCTTAGTTTTTTATACAATGTATTTGACCGCTGAAGAGGATTGCTTGAACCAACATGATCCAGTAATACCTATCCTGAGAACAGTCTGCTGAGACCTCACAGGGTTTTTCATGCGCTGGAGGCAGAGGCTTCAAGCTCCTGGCAAATAGTGTTACAGATCTCCACCAGGTCATTTTACCACTTTGCTCAAGAGAAAACAATAAAATAATTATTCAGGAGGAATATTTGAGAGCTCGAAGCACTTTTTCTTTACACCAGAGCCACGACCTGGCAAACAATAAACAATGGGAAAGTTTGTCTTAGTACACAATTTAGCAGAATAAAAAAAGCTGGAATTCTTTTAACAAAGTGTGTTCTCTTCTCCTCAGACATTTTGAAAACTGATGTCACTTGTAATTCTTCAGGAAAGAAAAAAATCCCTGCAGTTTGCAGTACATCAATGCAGGCATTTTTCTCCTGTCTAATCTATAAAAAGACATTGTATACAAATGTTATTTTCTCTGCCAGAAATGCATTCCTGGAACATAATAAAGGCTTTTCTGTTGTTGTTCAGTAATTTGGATAATAGTTTCTCCATGAAGTCTCATAACATTTATTTACTCCCATAAATGATTAGACCAAGTGGTTTCTGCAGTCGAAACTGGAATCTCTATGCAATAAGCTTTCTTACTGAAATAATTCTGTAAACATTATGCCTAAAATAATTTCAAATGACAAATTTATATGAATAACATAATATGAATATGAAATAAATCTGTAGAGCTCTGTGTATAAAGTATAGAAAATTTTAATAGAAGAGTCACCAGCTGTGTAGACTAAACTAAGCAAAACTTTTCCTAGAATTATTTTCTAGAATCATTGACAGCCTTGAAGAGCTACAATTACTTCTTGTTTGGAACAATTAGATTGCAGTAATTGTGGCAACTGCACTTTTTTGCTTTCCTGTAGCCCCGTGCTCAGCCCTATTAGTTAGAGTGTAAAAGAAAGGAATTTGAGGGGAGTGTTCCTCCCACATGGTTTGGCAGGTGTGGGAGGGAGAAGGAGAGGTGCAACTCGGCTCACTCTGTAAAATAAATGGTGCTGCATTTTGGGAAGGGGTTGGAGGGTCTGACAGTAGCAAGGCTGGGTTGGAATCAGCACTCACACAGCCAAACTTTGGGAGAAGTGTTTGTGACCCAGCTTGTGTGTATCTGTTACAAGGATACCTCACCTTTGCCAGTCCTCATTGGTAAATAACCCACTGGGAAGATGGTGGTGCAGTCAGTAATGCTACATCCTCTGTCACTAGAGCTGAAATTCTCCTGCCTTTTTAAATTTACTTTGCTTGCTTGGCATCCTGCCTTCACCCACCACTTGTGGTTTACATTGCTCTCCTTGCATGCAGGAGCTAATAATCACTGAAGGTGACCAGAACAGTGCAAATGAATGTATTTAGATTAAAGACGATGCCTACCTGTTTTGGTTTTTGGATATCTGTTTTATTCAACTCTTTCCTAGGGGTGCTCATTTCATCTAAAAGATGAATCACTTGCTGATGGACTTAACAGTCTTCATTTTCTTCACAGGGGTACTAAGTATCATCCCCCTTCAATCAAATACAGTTTGAAGTTTAAATTGGATTCAGGAGGCATGAAAAGATGATGCCTTAAAAAGTAATATATTAGATAGTCCTTGGGGCTCTGTGGTGTGAGACAAGGAAAAAAATAAGAGAGAGGTGAAAATACCCACAACTTGTGCTGTCTGAGGATGCATCATTAAACGTTCAGTGTGGGGGTCCATGAATGTGTTGGGAGAACCCTTTACTCTGCCACAGCTGCTTCGGGTCTGGAATTCATGTAGCAGAATTCCAGATTTAGCCTGACTCTGGTTTTCAATTATCTGATGCAACCTATGGCTAGAAATATTATGAGTGGCATCACGTTATCTCTCACAATGACACTTTTTTTTGGCTGGAAGCATAACTGATTTCAAAGATATTGGAGGGTGAACGTGTTTTTTTCAAAATTGCTTGTTTTTTCTTTTTTTTTTAAATAAAGTTTTTGCTTGATTCTCATCTGAAAGCATACTTGGTTTTTGGTTTTGTGTTAGTTCAATAATATTGTCCCCCCCAAAAATCCACCTTTTCCCTTGAATCAGATCTCTATTTTCAATAACTTCATGGGGGTGTTTCATTTTTATGAATAGCTTTTAGGCCTCACTGGGTCCTACAGTGCTGAGGTCCCTTTGCACTCCTGGGCATCTTCCCGCTGCCATCAGCAGCCACCGGCTCTTGGAACAGAATTTCTCCACGGAGTGCCGAAAGTAGGTTAGGCTGAGAGCTTTCACAAGCCTCCCTGGAGGGAGTTTCAGATGTGCAAATCCCAGTGAACTATCATCTCGGCGAAATGTCACTGAGACATCACGCAGACAGGGCTGACTCCCTTTGCTTCCTCCTGGAAACTTTTGGAAATTGGAAAAGGATCGGCAGTGTCAGGAGAGGTCAGAGTGCACGTGTAAAGTGCTCCTCTGTGCGCATCTCGCCCGGTGCTGTTCCTAAAGCTTCCGCTGGGACAACGCGTTCTTTTTAGCTGGGCAATTAGAATATGAAACAAAAAAAAGGAGGTCATCTAAATAGGGCCCCTTTGTAATTTCTTACATAATGCTCTGCATGGCAAGAATAACTTATTGACCCTACTTAGGGCACAGAGGGATGATAGACAGTTCATAATCCTTCCCAGGCAGGGACTGCTTTCAACTTGGTGCTGCTGTGTTTATTGAAAAAATGCTCTTTATATGTATTTAACATTAGGAAAGTTAAGATTTTAAGAAAAGATACATGATAACTGAGAAGATTGTTTTTGCTTTTGTGAGATTTCTATCAAATCAGTCTAATAGTAATGCAAATCATTGGAAAACTTTACAAGGTTTAAAATGGGCTTTGGTCTTGTCCTTGATACCCAGGAAAGCCTGTCACTTAAGCCTGTATCCTTGGAAAGATTAAGGTATTCTAAATCCCACCTAAAACCTTACCTTCTGGTTGCACTATATTGTGTGACTATATTTCAAATTTTCTTCACACTGGTGAGGAATTAAGCCTTTTTTTTCAGTTTTCAATAGGTTTTATTTAAATTTACTTCTAAATAGAAAAATTGTCACATTCTCAGGTTTGGGCTTGTTTAACACACCTGAAGACAAACTACAGAAGAAATGCCATGAAATGATACATTTTCACAGCTAATTAAAAAATCTCTCTTCTTTTTTTTTTAGCCAAAGGAAGTATTTTATTAGAGAAAGTAGTGAAAACGTCTGATCACTGAATGTTTTTAGACTTTTTGGATGCTATCAAGTTAGGATCTTCCTCCAACCAACCACACAAGGATTCAGTTGTTGCAAATGTGCAATATAGTGTTGATACCCTTTTATCTCCACTTATTCTTTCAACCCTACCCTCAGTGTGTATGCACACTCACATGCAGGTCTGTTTCTGTGGAATTTCTAGAGAAATACTGAGAAATACTCCTGTACACATGAATTGTGTAGTGCCTCATCCTGCACAGACAAAATTATGTAGTATCTCTTTGGTCAGTCATACAGAGCTACAGGTTTGTAATTTCCAGAATTATTAGTCAATCAGGTTTCCAGAAACACTATCTGGGTTATCCAAATACCCTCACTGTGATGTCCCCTGGTTCTCCCTGAGCTTCGAAAGAATATTGTCCTTTTGGTACTCACTTTGTGATTGCCTATTTAACAAGTAAATGTCAGGACCAGTGGGGGCTACAGACCTGAAAAGGAGCATTCAAAAGGACGACCCGTGATGGTGCAGTGTCTCCAGTTTCCTTTTAACAGTTACAAAGGGCACAGTAACACTTGATAATAGAAAAGCACTCTGTTTCACAGTTCTGTGTGTAATTGGGGGGGGGATTCAGTCTGCTTTTATTTACTTTTTTAAAATAATGCATGGGTATGGTCAGTGAAATAGCATCCTCTCCCAACCCTCCTGCAACACAAACCCCAGAAAATGCTTTAAAATAATTTTTATAATTCAGCCCCACCAGCTTTGATGCATTTTCCACCTACCTGTATAAAAGCTCAAAAACATAATTAATAGACTAAATTCTGACTGAATATACTGAGCCAAGTAGCAGTCGGGGTTGGTCTGGCTGTTTTGGCTGAAGGCTTTGGAGTATGGAGACTTTTGGAAAAGGACCTGATCTTTCCCTGCAAGGTGCCTGAACCAAACACTAAGGTATTTTCGTAATCAATCCATCAGCGTTTTTTGTGCCCTTTTAGTACAAAGTAACAAATAACATACTTTTATTTCCAGTGCTTTTAAAAATAGTTTTGCTGCAGTTGGAAAATTATTTTGCAGTTTAATTTCCATAGTCAGAGGCTTTTCATTAGCAGAACTTCTTACAACACTGGCTTATTCTGCGTGTAGCTCAGTTATATTATGGAACATCACAGCAGTAAATATCTACTAGGTGTACAGGTTTTTGTAATCAATCCCTGACAACATCTGTCAAAACAATATGGGAAAATCCTGGCTGATGTTTTCATTACAGAATGGGACTGTTTGTTTATTCAATAGAAGAAATAAAGCATATTGAGAGAAGGCCAGAAGAGTCACTCTGACTCAGTTACTGAGACTTCCAGCTTCCAGCAAGAGGATATTTTGGTTCCAGCATTTCACATCAATAATAAACAATCTTTATGAGAACCATCGAATGATAAAAATGAGATCACAAATTGAGAGCCAGGCTATATATTTTTTGATCTGTTGTATGCTATAGTTTACATTAGGGTTAATCTCAAGACCGGAAAGAGGCAGGTTCTGTAACACAGCATTTCAAATAAATGTTTGCCAGCTATATGAGATACTGTCAATAATTCATCACTGTGATTCTTCCAAGATGGTCTGTTGATGCAAATTGTCAGAGGACATGGTAATAATATGAGCATTTATGTGATTTACAGTTCTACAAAATGGCAAATAACTAGAAATTTCTTCCACTGAAAGTATGCATAGGCTCTTTGGATGTCAGAAATAGTGTGTGTGACAGCTGCAGCATGTATAAATCATGGTCAACTGTTTAAAGTGTTCTCTGTATATAAGTACATGCACTTACACTGGCATCTTCATAGTCCATTTCCAATATCTGAGTGACAGATTGTACTTTATATAATTGTGCAGTTTCTTATGTTTTTATTAACTCTTTAATCCCCTGATGTGTTCATTGGTTACAGCAGAGTATCTCGGTCAGTAGACTTGGTAGAGCTCAAAATAGAAATATTTCCCTACCATGCAGCATCTCCCGGGCCCATGGGCTTTTTCAATAATCTTTGGCAACATACTAGAAATTGTGTTGCACAAAGTGGTTTAGAAATTTTTTGCGTGTGCTCTTGTTCAGAAAGAAACCAAGAAATGGTGAGTCATGATGTAATTTATTTTTGTGTGTTGAAAAAATTCAGGTGAGAGGCATTCTTTGATGGCAGCTGCGTAAGTGCTGGTAGCAGTGGGAAGAGCTTCCTCATGTTTCAGCTCAGTTCCCATCTTTGCACCAGCCTGGGTTCCAGAGCTGTTCAGGTCTGTATATGCAACAAAGCACTGCCCTAACAACAAACTGAAGTTGTTCCCACTTGTCCAAACCTCTCACTTTCATAGACTGGTCTTTTATCAGTGCACGTTAATTTTGAACCGGCATTTATCAGGCCCTGCACACAATCAGCCCATGAATGTGTGATTTGGAACATTATGTTAGAAAATGTATTGACAGTGAAAGGAGTGAGGGTCACTGAGTTATTTGGGGTTTTTTTTCCTTTTTGTTTCTGGCATAATGAGTATGTAGAGCTGAGCCTAATTCCTCTTTTTAGCACCAGTATGGGGCTGTGGAGGCAGAGCACTATCCTTTGAACTGGAGATTTGTGTGTTATAAGGATATTTGGCAGCTTGAAGCATTTTACAAAAGTAGAATTTCTGTGGTGAAGGAAGCTCCATTCTTCCCAGGAGTATGTCCACTGGATGCTATCATTCATGCTTGAACAGGAATGGAGGAAGAGAAATGGGAATAAGGGGCAATATCTGGCATTTGATTAAGGTAGGAGAGGTGGATTCCCCCTTGTTTTCCTCTTTTTAACCGTATAGTCCCATGAAGGCATTTTCGTAGTGGATAAGTGAGTGACTGGAAGGCATAAATATTGGAGTGATTTGTGACAGTGTACAGGTGTCTGAGAATTTAAAGCCAATTTGTGCAAGAGTTGCCTACTATAAGACTCTTCAGTGGGTACCAGTGGGGTTGCAACGTCAATACACTTAGCTGAGTATAGAAGATAAATTTGGTTTTTGCATGAGGAAAGTTTAATAGCTTTATTTCTTTCATTCAAGTAAGGAATAAAACCAATATGTGAAATTTTGGGGCACTTTTTACAAGCACAGCAGACCCTACTGCACTGAATGATGTGCTGTGGAAGATGCCATAGCAGCCTTTTTCCTGGAAAGCCACATGGATGTAACTTCATTTTAATGCAGGATAGCTGTGGCTGTGTGTGCCAGTCCATCTCTGTCCTACCATTCCCCATGGATTTCCCTTCCTCTAGTTCTTTTTACAGTTTCTCACAAGTGCATGTGTATCACTGTGGACATAGAGTTCATGTGCATGAGCAGCAGGGATGATTTTCCTCCTGGGAGCTGAGCTGAGTCACCCTGAGCTGTGATAGGGAACAGGGGAGGAGGCGGGAGAGCATTCCTGGGACGGGGAGAGGGACTGTGGCTGCTGACAGCTCCCTGTGCAGCTTTGGGCTTCGTGTAAAGAGAAGCTGTGACACGAGTGACTGGATTTGTGAAATCACTGCCATGCCTCGCTGTTTCTGTGGGTTTGTCCTGAAACAAATGTGGGTTTGTACGTCCTCTGCAGTGTGCCATGACTGCAATGTCTGTCTGCTGTTCCCTGGAGTCTGGGAAATGTCATTCTAGAGTCTGAGATGGCACTGCATGGTAGGGATGAGCCACAAGCAGCATCAGGTTTGCCCTGTGGCTTTGGGTCTTGTTTGGGAATATTTGTGGAGCACTTCTCGTTTGGTGGTGCTTGGTGTGGTGCAGTTCATGGTACATGTACCCAAATCCCTGGGAAGGCAATGGATTCCCATGGACATCAACAGTCATTCTGTCAGCTTTTAATTGTGGTGTTAAATACATGGACAAGAGGCAGTTTTGTGCCAGTGTCTGTGACACAGAGGCTCTTGAGGCAAGAGCTGTAGTCCTATGGAAGTCCTTGCCCAGACCCAACATCTTGCAGCATTTCCTGAAACTCTTGGTTGCAGCTCAAGTTTTTTTGGAAGGAAGGAGATTTTGCCTAAGCAAATATGTCAGTACATTCCTGTTGCAAAGCTCTGCTAAATAAATCCATTATACTGTTGCTCAGTACAACTTATTGTAGTCTGTCAATATCTTGCTTTTAAATATGTTTTAGATAGCAGAAAAGTATAGGTTTTCTTTTGGGATTGTGGAGGGAGAAACAGTGAGGCTGAAGGCAAAAATCTTTTGGGCTGCTTTGGGAAGGGCTGCAAAACCCCCCCAAGAACTGCTCTTTAATATTTATTAAAAACCCAGTGTTCTCAGTGAAGCTGCCTTTAGGAAATGCTGTGATTTCATTTCAGTGATGTGCTAAGAAGAAATACCGATTTTCTGAGCTGTTATCTCAAGCTTTATATAGGTTGAAGGTTTATGTTCTGCTTGTGTTTTGATAAATTTTCCTTGCAGGCATGAGGTGTAACAAACTTTTAATTAAAGCTTAAATTCTAGAGAAAGGAGCAAGTGTTGTGGTAAGGTGCAGACACTTGGTCGTTGTGTAATTCCCAGGAAAGGTTTCTGTGAAGCTGGGGTGGCTGGTTAAAGGGCTTGAGCACTGACACAAACTCAGATGGAAGATATTCCGGGTGAACATCTTCTTTGGGAAGTGTCTCTGCTGCTGCCTTGCTCCCAGCACTTGTGTTGTTTTCCTCAAAAATGCTTCCAGAGTATGCCAGCTTGAGGACAACAGTTTTCTACTGGCATGTGTAAAAAATGAATACTTCCTAGTTAGATGTGGCATTAATCATTCTGAGGTGAGTTCTTGGCATTTTCTGGAGAAGCCAGCTGCCACCCAGGCAGGCCAGGACGTGTGGGGCAGCAGAGTCAGAGCAGGAGCTGCGCTGTTTCACCGCTGCTTTGACATTGTTTGGGACAAGTGCTTCTCTAGTTCATAGCACCAAACGCCGCCATTCCCCATGGAAGCAGGGCCATTCTTTCAGGTGTACAAGGCATGACGATACCATTATTTTGAGTAAATTAAAACTGTGTTGGCTTGAGTGCCTTGGTGTCTAACAGCCCCGCTCCAGCACACATGGGGCATCTCATCCTAAGCAGCTGCTTGGGTAATGAGCAACTGTGGTTTCAGCTCCTGACACCAAATATTTCTGAATTAAACCAACTCTGTGGGGATGATCTAGTGGAGCAGTGACCTGAAATCACTTAATGTCCCCGTATGGTTTGACTCTCTACTCGATTTAGGGAGAATTATGCCTAAATAGCTAAAATCAACATCTTTCCTTCTCTTTCTTGAAAAGGGGTGGTAGGATTTTAATAACTACAGAGAGCCTGAATATGTAGACTAATTTGCAAGACATATATAAAATGTCTTCAAACTTCAAGGGAGTTGATGGACACTGTCACTTGCTGGGTTTGTCCTTCTAGGGGATAAAATCAAATGGCTGCATATGTATTTAAAAATTGTTGTGGCTGCAGGGAAAATATTGGAGCAATGAGGACATTTTCACTAGCTTGGAGATTAGAGAGGCCTTTTTGGCAGGAAGAAAATGTAGTTTGCTTGTAGCACCTGCATATACTTGCATGTCTATGATCTTGCAGTTTTTACAGCCTGTGGTGTCTATTATCTCCTTGATATATTTGTAAAATTCATATGATGTTCTTCTGGAAGTTCTGCTGGGTGGAGAGGAAATACAGTGCCTAGTACAAACAGTTCCTTGTGAATGCTACATTCCTACATTTATCTGTCATGTAGAAAAAATGCAACTCAATAACCTATTTTTAGCACAGTTTCTGACAGTAGTAATTAAATATATTTTTTAAAATCGTACCATGTAATAGTAAACCAGCTCCTGTCATTATATTTACCATTTCTGGTACATAGCACCCATTCGATTACAGTGGCATTTACTCTTTATCTTGCCCACTATCTGGTCATTGAATATTTCTGAGGAGAGGAGAGGAAGAGGGGAAAGAAGATACCAAGAGTATTTACATTAATATCACTATATTTTAGTAACATTCAGTTTAGTCCTGGTTGTAAATTTCTCTTTTGTAATGCATTTGGTAACCTAATTCTGTCTTAATCTGTCTCAGTATGATGGTCAGGGTGCTGAGTTTGGCAAAAATTTTCAGGTATGTTGGGCAGCATCTGGAAACCACAGTTAGTGAACAGTCCTGTTGGATTCGGCAAAGGTGCTGAGGTTTATTACAGGATGTTACCAGTGCTGCAGATGGAGAAAGAGAAAAAGATGAACTGTAAAATTGTGTCATCTTACCATTTGCCCAGAATTGTTAAATATTGAGTGCAAACTTCTAATGACCAAGTAAAAGTACAAAAATTACTGTAGGCATTTCAAACATTCATGACCTGACTTTTTCAGGGGTAGTGGTAACCCTGGAGGTCCTCCCTGGTGAATAAGCTATAATTAAGTATTAATCTGTGAATATTTTGTAAATAAAGTTTTTCATTGCTGTCATTTTATGTAAAAGCTTCTGAAAGGCATAAGCCCTAAAAATAGAAACCTGGCTTTAGGGTTTTATCTACAAAATTAGCAGTAAATCACTACAAAATAGCTATTCTACACCCCTTCTCAGTGCAGATATTTCTAGTATTTCATGGTGAGGTTGCACAGAGTGACAGCTGTCCTGTCCTGTCTTATTTTGCAGCAAAACTTTCATGAAGATCAACCCAAAGACTGTGTAGCTCAATATAATTACTCTAATTTCTCCAATTTGCAGCTACACTAAGGTGAAATGCTGACCCTACAATGTGAATGAGGAAAGTCTTTTAGAGTAAGCATTTTCTCAATACAGTGGAATACCCAAGTTTCCTATAGAATAAGAATGACTATTATGTTGATACTGGTTTAGGTAATTACAGTTAGATTATATCATAAAAGCACACATCAGCATTATAGTTCTGGCTGAAATCCTGATATTTTAAAATCCTTTGAGTGGCAGAAAGTCCTAGGTATTAATAGGGCCTCATTACAGAAACAAAAAGAGATCCTGATATGACCTAGGGCTGCATAACAATAATTTCTATCTGTTAAAAGACATGTGCCAAAGCCAGAGCACAGCAGAAATTTTTCTTGTCCAGACTTCTGGGATGCTTGGAAGAGCTCTGAAATGGAGACAACAAGCACAATGGGCCTTATTTAAAATTCCTTGAAACTGTCCATATACCTGTGGCATCACATAAACAATACTAACAGATAACACCCACTCGTATAGAGTAAGATACACTTCTGCATGCTGGGAACTGCTGTATCCGTAATTTTGGAGGGAAAAGGAAGCAACAACAGGGCAGGGCAGACCTCAGATAAGCTGTTCCAGGTGTCTGCCATGACTGACCTCTAGGTCAACACACAAGACTTGAACCAAATCGTTCAGCAAAGCAGCCTAGAACATAAAGTAGAGCAAGAATATCTGAGTTAAAATTGTAAAGGCTTCATATTTTCAGGACATTCCAAATATTGTTAGCAAGTGGTTCTGGCTAGTGGCAGCTGATCCCTGTTATTAATACATGTATATCCGTGAGGGTATGAAAGCTAAGTGTATGGCACTCAGCCTTTGAAAACAGGTTGCATTGCTCACCTGAATTGCTAAGATTATCTGAAATCAAGGAAACATGGAGCAGATCCCAGCAGTGCTGGTCAATGCGCACTTGGGTTTCTTGCTCCTTTGCAGGCGAAGGGCAGTGAAATGGCCTGAGCCTTAGCCCTTCATTTGATCAGAAAGCAAGGGTGAGTCTTGCTTCATGCTCCCACAGACTATTTCAAAAGTGGGACTCAACCTCAGAGTGGCTTTCATTCTTTCTGTTAAAAATGGTGTTCTAGGATGAATCAAATGAGCTCACACCACGACTAAGAAAGCCTTTTCAGGCTGTGACTTACACTGTGAAGATAAAGAATTTTCCTGCCTTTTTCTGAAAGCAAAATGAACACTTTTAATAGTTCTGTGGTGGCAGGGCAGTGTCATGTGGAGATACTGAGCTGGTTCTGAACCTGCTGGCTGGGCTGGGGCAGGACTGTAACGCTCTCTTAGGCCTCTGCCAAGGGTATTTCCTGTGCTGGGCTCCAGGCAGGGAACCAATGTGGCCAAGCTGCTTTCCAGAACCAAAGTAACTTATTTAAAGCTGCTTCAAATACCTCTGCGAGGCATTGCACAGCACTGTGTGAGCACACCCAGCACCAGCACTGCCACGCACTTTCCATGGCCACATATGTTGGCACAAGGGAAATGGAAAATGCAGCTACATTGCCTTGCTAGTATGCTACAAGAATTTATCATGTTTAATTCCAGATGAGCAAAAATTTATCACAGATCTACTGTTTTCTGTTAGTCATGTTTGTGTTTATGCTAACTTCACTGAGCCAAATTTGGATCATGGGATTAAAGTAAACAGGGAACGACATGTATGCAGGGACCTGTTGAAGGATTTGAGAAAAGTTCCATGTAAAAAGAGGCAAAAAGTTGGACAGTTATTTTATTTAGATCTAATTCACATGGAAGTCAGCATCATCTGATTTTATTTCCCTATTGCAGTTGTTTCTTTTAACCATGGATTCCCATTAAATCAGCTCTTTGACAACAAAATTAGTCAGTCATTTAATTTTAATGTGTGGCATTAAGTAAGCTGGGTGGCAAACTGTCTTCTCAAACAGATTGACTTATTTTACCTGTGGGAAAGGAACAGCTGAACAGCTAGGAGGGAAATCTGCCAGTTCAGAAAATTTATTGTAACTTCCACAGCAGAGACAGAATTGTTTGGTTTTGAATGCTAGTTTGCTTTTGATGTTTTAATCTAACTGAAGTCTTTATCATACCATTTGAAATTATCCTCAGGGTTTGAGGCTATCACTGAAACTTGCAAAAGTAATTGATACTTATTCTGTGTTGTTCACTGTGTTTATATGACTACAAGATGAGTTTTTCCTCTCTTTATAGCATGCAGTAAAATCTTCAGCACTGTAGTGGAGAAGGCAGTGTGGTAAACCAGAACAGCTTTTGTTTGATATACCTGTCCTTTTCTATCCAGAGGAACGGGATGGAGGCTTTTTTTCTTACAGGAAGACTAAGAAACCTTTCTCCTCACAAAAATAATTTTGTGCTTTTCCATCATCCTTTTTGCAAAGATACACTTCAGTCCCTTCTCCTGGAAAGCATCTTGCTAGCTGTTATGAGTTGTTGTATTTCACAGATTTAAAGTAATCACAGCGTATTGTTGAAATCCTAGTGTGTGTACTGTTTATTACTGCTTCCTACAACAACCCAGGATTTTCTCCAGAGGAGAGCTGAGAGATTTGAGGACTTGCACTGAGTTACTTTTGAGTAAGACTTCATGGTAATGTCCAGGGCTCCACTGACAGTGCTGGGAGCAGTAATTCCTAGACTTTAATCTGTTGGTGTCTTTTCTTGGGCTTTAAGCAAGATGCTTAACCCTTGAATATTTTACCTGTGACATGGATCAACTTTCTGCAGATTTTATGGGTGTTAAGAGACCAGAATACTGGCAATGTATTTCAGATAACCTCTTCTTGATAACAGTCATTCATTAAAATGAGAGGGTTTTTATCAATTTATATTGTGTGTCATAGTATGGAATTATATGGTATTAAAACCAAGCATGTGGTTACAGCTCTCATTCTCTAAGTCATCTGCTGGAAGCAATTCTTACCTGCCCTGCTTTGAAGATGGAATGGAAAGACCTAAAGAGAAGTTTAAATTATAGTAACATATCTCACACTGGTTTGGGACTGTTTTCTTACTTCCTTTGGGACAGGATGGTGCTGAGTGCTATATCACTCTGGATACGTGTGGCCTGGTGTGGTTGGAACCCATGGTGGCACTGATGTCTTGTTTCCACAGGCATCATTTTGGCCAGCAGAACTGATTAACAGGGTCTGTATGTGTGTGTGTGTGCACATGTTTGTCCCCCAAGCAGTGGGGGATAGGACTGATCAGCTCATTACTAGGTCCTCATCAAGCCATCAAGGGAACACATGAAGGGAGATAGCAGGGAAGATTTGTTCCCTCTTCTCTATGTGGCAGGGGCAGGAATTGGCCTTTTTGTGTATTTTCTCCTCTGGTGAGTGTAGAAATAGCAGTAGTTGCACCCCACGAAAAGAGCTTCATAAGGCAAGCACAAGAGCAAAGAGTAAAACCCTGCCAAGGGAAAATGTAGCCTGTCCAAATCAGTTCATTACTTATTTTCCCTCCACAAGCAGCAGTACATAGGAAAAGAGGAGAGACAGATTATGATTTAGAGCGAAAAGGTGGAGGTGGTTTACAAATGGCTGAGAGGTAGATGACAGCTTTCGATTTTTGTGGTATCCCTGTGAGAACTCCTTTTCAATACTGTGTTATCACATTTGGTGTTAGTAGTGCCATGTGTTCATTCAATCGAGGGAATTACTCGGAACTGCTCGTTATGTTGTGGATTTGCATAATATGTTTAAAGGCAATTTAAATAAAATTTATTTCCGATTTATAGAATCTTCTCTGAAGAATTTTTCTCTCAATAATCTGATGCGCTGCCACCTCTGTGCCACACAGTGTGAGGCTAAAGCTTCCAGCCAGATTCTTATCTCCATCTGGTGCGTGCACATGGGAGGACAGTTTATAAAGCCATCTGAAATAAATAAATTGTATTCCTTATTTGATCTGAATACCATCTCCTGTAACAAAGCAGGAGCTATGAAATCCAGGAAATCCTATGACTGAGGGCTGAAGAATGCTGTTCTAGTGCTCTCAGTTCGGGAAGACAATCCTTCCTTTGGTGTGTTAGGTGTCAAAATGAAGCAGGACAAGGTTAAGCACGGAGTCAAGAGTGCAGGGCTGTAGGGCTGGCAGTCTCTGGGCAAAAATCTCTGCTCTGACATGTACAAAAATGTGGCTGATTGCTCCAATCCAACGGCCAGTTCATTGATTAAAAGGGCGAATGGGCTTCCATCCAGAAGTGCAGCAGGAAAACAAACAGCTAGGCTGAAAAACAAGACTATTTAACCATCTGAAAGAGCATGGGGCCATCCCAGCTGCCGCAGAACCTGTCACGACTTGGCTGCCAAGAAGCCAGATGCTTGCATCAGAGGAATGTGTGTTTCACAAGCCAATACCTCTGCTTGCTGACACACAGCGACATGTCCGAAGAGGCAGCAGGGGAGTGCAAATTAGTCAGCCCCCCCATTAGGTGCCAGCCCTGCTGGATCACTGACACCTGTATTTCATCAGAAATAGATTATGGCAATGACCTTCTCCTCATAATAGAGACCACTTTCAATATCCAGCAGGGGACCCCTGTCCATATGTGAAGCTAAACACTGCAGAACTGATTTAATGATTGGATCCACTGGAATGTGAATTTGCAGAGGCTTACCCGTGTGATTACGGATATACAAAAGCCCTTGAACACGCATTGGTTTTGGGCCTGCTCCAGAATCCACTAATGCCATTGATTTCAATTAATTCTGGATGAGGTCACTGGTAGTTGAATCAATTGTTTGATTCCAGAACCAACAGGAAAGGCAAAGAAGGAATAATGACTTAACCTATGGAGCTAAGGAGAGCCAGTCACATGTACTTATGTTTTGTAATCACATTTACAATATTTCTGAGCTCCCTTGTAATTCAGAAATCCTGCTTTTACCTACTTCTTCCAGTTTCAAGTGGCAAACACTCAAAACAAACTTTTTATGAGTTGCTTAATATCGTATTTTACAATGAGGCAATTTGTAGTGAAAGGCAATGTCCTTTAAAGACATCCCATCAATTTTCTCCAATGAATGCTTTTCATAGAATTCTACTGAAGCAAAAATTATGGAACTGAAAAAGATTTAGAAATTGATTGCAAATCACTGTTATGGCAGGAAAAATTGTATATGCTCATTTTAGCTCTCAGCTCATCTGAAAAGGCTAGATTAAACATTTCATTTTAGACTTTCTTTTTCCTCTGTGTCAGAATCGAGTGTCAAAGCTTCATCCTGACACATAAGGACAGGATTTCCCATAGTGTGGGACGTGAGTTAGAGCAAATATTTCCATATCAAGGTGCTCTTCCAGGAGGTAGAATGTAATATTTTTCAGCTGCAGGAGTGACAGGTACTGAGGAGCACACAGGTTTTACAGAAGATGTCTGGGAGCTCTTGGAGAGAGCAACGTGGCAGCGTCAGGCATGGAGAGCACAACTGGAAAGGACAAACCAGACTGATGATATCCCCAGCCCTGCACGTAGCAGAATGGCCAATGTGAACACAGTTGTTTTTGTTATGTGCTATTTGCTGCTTTCTCTGTAGTTTAAATTCATAAGTGTGACAGGAGAGAGAGCTATTGTTTGTTCCAGCAGTAAAACCTGCCTTCTCTAAGGACCTTCTCCCTATTCTTGACATGCAGGGGAGG
This sequence comes from Gymnorhina tibicen, assembly GCA_013399875.1. Classification (NCBI taxonomy): domain Eukaryota; kingdom Metazoa; phylum Chordata; class Aves; order Passeriformes; family Artamidae; genus Gymnorhina; species Gymnorhina tibicen. The sequence goes on along the minus strand of VXAZ01005100.1, from coordinate 2,382,694 downwards.
TAAAAAGCTTTGAAAAATCACCTAGCAAGGTTAAAAACCAAATTATCTTTGTGATCAAAAGCTTACCAGCCTGATCAAACTGAAGGCCAGTTTTTGACAGTGAGTATCTGAGGAGATTCATACACTGCCCTCACACCCTTCCTTTTATTCTCTCTGCTTATTTCAACTTGTCAGTTGTTTATCTTCCTGGCCAGCTAACCCAGGAAAGTGTTTACTGTGTTAACTTGTGACACCTCACATCCTTGTAGGTATGTGTTTTGTAAGACATACTTAACTGTGTTGGTAAAAGTGAGCATCATAGTAATTTTCTAAGAACATTTTGCTCTTCAGTACCCTGGAGAATTTTCAGTGATATTTTAGGAACCAGCTCAACATTTCCAACCACGTGCAACTCCAAGCAGGGCAAATTCTCCAGCCTACAATTTGTTTAACTTTTTTTTTTTTTTCAATTTGCACTCCAATGATCTGAGTATTTACTGTGGGATAAAAGTGTAACAGTTTCGGATTTTATATTCTATTACATTACAGTCCGTTGGGATTTTAATGTCCTGCAATTTTGCCCTAGACTAAACTGCTCTTCAGCTCTGTCAGCTTGTCTGTCCTTGCCCCAGCAGTAGGTAGAGAGTAAAACAAGGCTTTTACATGGGGTGGTTCTGAAGCTGTACTGAACCACACAGGACTGTCAGCACAGTGGGACATGCTTGGGGAAAATGCTCCTAGCTCTTCCCACCTGCCTTTTAGCTCTTCAGGCTGTGGGGCTGATCACTTCTGCTGCAGCTTTAGAGGTCTGTAAGGAGAGACACCCTTGAGACACCTGGGTTCAAGCTGTTTTCTGCTCCTGAGCTGATAAGAAGTGAACAAGCTCATCACAAGTGCAGGGATTCCTGCACACTTCAGTAAAGATGCAGTTTAGGTGACTCAAACCCAGCCAGCTACTGCATTTTCTGAGAAGATGTCCTTGTTTTGGCTTCTTCAGTGAGGAGGAACTTTCTAAGTTAATAAAAAAGTAAAGTTAAATGTGGACAGTGAACCTGAAATAGTATGGATTATGTGTTAGTATGTGACATGGGGTCCTTAAGAGATCCTGGCCATACTGCAAAAGGTTAATTGACAAACTCTCCTAATTTCTGTGTGTACTTAGATCAGTTTGTTATGTCTCATCTTACCTGTCTGCTCCTCAAAAATGAGGCAGTACGAAGCTGCATTATTTCCTCAGACACAAGAATCAATTCAGCCTACTTCACATCAGGCCAGGAGCAATGGCTGCAGCTCATGACTTTAACTTCTTTATCTTTTCACTCAACCTGCAGCTAGTCAAGGACTGAATTCTGCTGTTAATTTTGTTCTAGCAAAAGCTGTGGCATTCCTGCCAAAAATAAGTTGTATCTGCACAGCCAGCAGCTATATCTTACGATGACTTAGAATAGAAATTAGATGGATAAGTGCACTGACAGGGTGAGCTAATGGCCACTCCCTTAATAAGTGCTGTAATTTGAAGAATGCAGGATCTGTTTGTCCACCCTCATGGCAATTCTCCTCTTGGGAAGAATAACTCGCTGGTTAAACCCACAAATCTCAGTACTTGTTTCGTTGCGCATTTATTTTCACAATAACCACCGCTTCTGAAAAACTCAGAAAAATTGCTTTCAGACAACTCAAGTCAGCGCCTCTGCAGTGCTGCCTGACCAGAGAGATGTGAGGAGTGTATGTGCTGTCCTGGTCCCGCTCAACCAGGTGTGCTTAGCCAGGAAATGCATTAACATACTCTAGGAAATTTAGTAAGTGCTAAATTTTGCTAAATAATACAAATTCTTCCTGGGAACAGGTTGCAATTTTCCTTAAGGCTCATCCTTTTTAATTTCACTAAAATTTTTCAATTTAACTAGTGGTTTCCTTCTTTTATGACTCTATTCTCTCTTCCTTTCTTCTACATGTATCTCAGAGCAAGCCAGTTTTCTCATCAAGAGAGCTTCAATGTAACCTGTGTTTTGCACTTTTATAAATATTTCTAAGGGCAGGTGAAAAAATGAATCTTATCCTTGGTCTGAGGAAGCACACTGTTAATCAGCAACAGGTTTAAGCAAAATCTAACTCTTCTGCTGATCTTATGGGCTTGTTTCTGATGGAAAAAGCTGAAGCCTTATGGAGGTGTTCATTCAAGCACAGGGCATTGTTCATGTTTGCTTAAATGGCACTTGTGAAGCTGGAACTAAAGCTCTATCTGGAAATTAATCTAATTCAATATAATGTGTTAGTACTTCTTTATTCCCATAGCCCACTTCACCCTCAAAGTCTTTTGAGGACTTCCTGGATCAGACTGGCAAGCTCCTAATTATCAAGATATAAAACCTTGCTGAATGAAAGGGAAGAGGAACACAGCCCTGTGTGTTTGAGGCAGGCAGGTATGGGTAAATATAACCCGTAGTTACACAGTGTGGTGTTTCTTGCGTGCTACAGGCTGATTAGCCACAGGAATAAATGTAGGGGATTTACAACAGATCTCCATCAAAAGCACAAACTTATATTTTAGAGGCAGCAAGCGGCAGAGGTAGCAATTGCCTACATGAGCAGTTGCAATGAACTCAGCACCACTGTGTCAGCAGGGTATTGCTGCTACTCAGGGCAAGCACCAAGAAAATCAGGCACTCTGTTATTAAGGTCACACAAATGTTTTTAATGGCACTCTTTCAGGCTAAAAACAGGATTTCAGCTTGCAGCTGACTGCTCTTGTTCAGGTGTGTAATTGCATCTAGCCTGATTTACAGCAGCTGAGGATCTGACCCAAGATTGGTTTTCTCTCTGTAAATACAGGCAGAATTTGGGTTGAGGCTTTTATGTGCAGCAATTAAAAAAGCAGTGAAAACTTGGCTTCAGCTCATCCCTGAGCTCAAGTTTCGCTTGTTTTGTTGTTTGTGGAACAGTTTAGGGTGTTTAGATGTGAGTGGCCAGGTGTTTCCAGTATTGAACCTCTTCTTGTGGAAACGTGCACAGATAAGAGAGCTCAGTCTGTCACAATCCTTGGTGGTGCTCTTCCAGCGTTTGAAGTTCTGACTTGAAAGGACTGACTTCTGAGAAATCAAGGCACAGAATCCCAGCCCCTCTCTTTCAGCAGGAGCTCTGTGACAGATTCAGATTAGGAGCCGGACTAGTTCTCCAGGGAATACCCCGTGCCTCGGTGGGAGTGGAGTGTGTGTTTCAGCTCCACAGTGCTACTTAGTCTCGGACCTCCCCTTGAGAAGGAAAGGTCAGTATTTATGCCCTTAGCACCTTGTGAATGACTATGTTTGATGCTGTTTCTTGCTGTCCTGCATTCTTATCTTTGGAAAGTAAGACGGTTTTCTTCAAAACACACTGAAGTTGAGCTGTCTTAAGCCCTGCAAAGATTATGATTTGTAATTCTGTAACTTTTCAAATTTGGAATGAGTTGAAACTTTCATTTCAAACTACTGAAGTCTTCTGCTCTGTGCTTTAAAATCTAGGCAGGTTTGCACCCCTATTGTTAAATAAACAAAAGAATCAGAAGAATTCAGTGATAAATTGTGAAAAGGGCACCGCTGGCGTTTTTTTTTTTCTTTCTTTCTCCCTGTGCTCTTCACTTGGTGAAGCTGTTTAAGTTTTTCTTACTTTTCTGCTTTCCCTGCAAACACTGTTTATTCATTCTAGAGAAACATCAGTTGAGTAAACAGAAGTATTTATGTGTGTAGCACTGCAACTCCTACTAAGATGCAAATTGTGCTGCAGGGAAGATAGTTTGGGCTTTTCTTTCCTCCTCGCTTTTCTTTTTTGACAGTCGGTTAATAAAGACTCAACAATAAGCAGCTGCCTGTGATGTCATTTGGGACTTTGTCCACAGAGCTTGTATTTACAAGTACTGAGCAACTACATAGCAGCAGCAAACCCAACTATCAGCAAACTTCATGTCTGCTGTTACTGAAGGACTTTGGTGCTGTGGAGGGTGTAGAAAGCTTACTCTGTTCTTCTAACCACAGACTTTTAAAGCTTGGTAAATAAACACTGGATAAACTCAAGAGAATTTCTGGACTGCAAAGACTTCTTACGGTTCTGAGTTCTCCAGGGCTGGCATGTTTTGACTGAACTGCTGCAAGTAAGGCTTTTGCTGTTTTGGTGTTTTTATGATCTCTGTAAAGCTTATTTTCTCTAGGAGTGTGTCAGCATTGTTATTTGTAGTTTTGTTTTAATTAAAAGAGCGGCAAGTATGTAGTTGTTAGGAGTAATTACAGCCATGCATCTGACTGTGGTTCAGGACAAATGAAAACTTCATTCTGGCTTTTGTTTGTATGAGATTACACTGAAGTGGCTCTCTCTTAATTTAAGTGATGAAACTTTAAGATTCTTAAAATCTCCTGAGTGCTGTCATTAGCTGAACAAAACCTGGGCTGTCTGAAGATTGTTCTTTTATAATTTAATTATATTCATTTGAATATTCAAGATTACTTTGAATTTTTAATATAAATTCCTTGTGGTTTTTAGTACAGTTTTCTTTAAAAATTATTTTGCATCTTATGCAGGCATTTGTTTCAAACAAAACTTGACTATTTTCACTTTCAGCCCCTGTTCAAGTTCTGGAGGTATATAAGTTCAAAAGAGAGAATCATACAGTGCTTTGAAATCTAATGCCTTTTGGGCAAAATGAATGGTCAATTATATGAGAAACTGTAATTTTTGTTTTGAGTGTTTAAGTTAGAAATTTATCACATCCTGAAACATCAGAGCACAAAAACTAGCATTCTGGTAGCTGCTGTGAAAAAACTGTTTCTGTGCTGCCTGCTGTTTGTGGGACACAACTGTGTTTCTGACCAGAAATTAACTAATTTTCAGGACAAGTAGCTGTGATTGGCATGTTTTGTGTTTTACAGAGGAGTAAACTGGTCCGTAGATGTGGTTTATTAAAATTTGGTTTACCCACTTCAAAAGCTGGTAACAAACCCCAGGTCTCTTGCTTCTCTTTTCAATCTTTCACCAGAAGCCCATTCCAAATTACTGCAATTTCAGTTGTAGTGGCTTAGGACGTAACTTAATCACAGTACAGTGTATGAGGAACTTTTTATTACTGTTTACCTCTGTTTAATGAGCTGTCTTTGTGAAGACAAAGCACATTTCTGAGGGCTGAAATCAGAAAATTATGATTGGCAAGTGTATGAGGGTAAGTCAGTACAAATCAATCAGGAATTGGAGGATTCCTCATGAATCATCAGCGCTGTCGATTTTGGTTTGCTTTGCTTGCTGCTGACTTTGCTGAGGCCTCTCAGTCCCACCCAGCAACAGATTTTTGGGGCTTCTTATTAAGGTCCAAGTGGGTCCAACTGCAGATGCCCCTCTCAAGTGACCCTGTTTCTACAGCAGATCAAAACTGTCCAGCTCTTCTCTTTTGATGCTGTAATGTGGCTTGGCATGTCAAGATACTGTGCAATTCAGGAGCTGTTGTTCTGTCCTTGCAATTGAAGCATATTCTCCTGGGGGCTGGGGGGAACCAACCTAAATTTAGCTCTGCATTAACGCCAGGGGGATGGCAAAGGCTTTTGGTGTTTCAAATGGGTGTGTAAATAAGAGCGTATTTTTATTCCTCAGGTGTTTATCCCCATTTTTCAGAGATAATATTTAAAAAAGTTTATGTGGTCTTCAAAAGACATTTTGGTAGCTCAGAAACTTCCACCAAATGCAGGAGTGAAGAGCAGAGAGTTGTGATAGAGGCTTTTCTTTGGGGAGATGAAATGGGTTTAAGGCTGGGTGGTTTGATCCCTATCACTGACTCCTGTGAGCCAGTCTTTGCTTCCTTCTGTGACCTTGTGGCCAATAAAGATGACCTCTTGTTGTGAACTGATAATTTACACTTGCAAAGTTTCAGATATTGTTGGCAAATAAATGCCTTTGAAATCTTCAAAATAATTAGAACAAAGTGAGAATAAAAAACCCTACTCAAATTCCACTTACCTTTCTCACTTAAATTAATTTTAAGTGCAAATTCTAATCTGAAAAATGTCATTTTTACTGCTTTTAAAGAAAACTTAATGGGTTCCTATGTATTGTATTGTTCTTGCACATGAGTTTTGTATAAGTGTTTAGAGACATAGATTTACACAAGTAGAAATCCTGCCCCAGTAAATGTAAAGCAGGAGGGTACAGTTCCACTTCAGTCATGAGCTAATCTTCAGCTAATTACCTTAAAAGCAGAAGCAGACTCTCAAAACCTGATGAGCCCGTGGGCATCCAATTTTCAGTTTCCTCCTTTGCATTTTCCTTCTCACATTTACATTTTCTTTCTTATATATCAACATCGCAAATTAGGATTTAGATTGAGCTCACTTGTCAGCCAAGGGATCCCCTGGTTGGATTTTTCCTGAGAAATCTGCCCAAGGATACAGCGTATAATCTGATAATATTCTGGGATGGCATTAAAAGGGACAATTGCCAAGAGAATGTCAATTCTTTGGGCTTTCTCGCCATCTGAAAAGAAACGGAATAAGAGCAGACTCCAGCCTGTCATCGTCTGACAAGTGGGACTGGGGTTGGGATAAAAGACATGGAACAAAGGTGCCAAAGGGAAGCTCAGTTGGCTGAGGAGCTCAGCACGGTGCAGCCAGGGCCAAATGCAGCGGGACGCTCTGCAGCTCGTGTGTGGCTCTGCACATGTTCAGCTCCTGGCAGGACTGCAGTTATGCTGAAGAAAAACTCATGCCAGAGCTGCCAGAATACCTTCAAAAGTTAAAGCATGTAATATGCAGTTTTATTACTAAACCAGAATAAATGTGCAGTGTAAATAGAACATGAGCCATTAACACTTGTAGTGCTCTGTTCTGTACTGTCTACTGATACCGCTTGTGTAGCGTGCAGGAACCTGAATTACATTAGGTTTTCCCTGATGGTTACATAAATTAGTCGTGATGTTTTCAGGATGAAAATTTAGATAGCTATTATGTGAAAAACACTGGGAAATCTTTTATGTGCCCATTGTTCAGCATTCGGGTGGATCAGATAAACGTGGTTTGTGCAGAGGCAATGGCTTCTGGAAACGGGCTGTAACATTGTCTATGGGCTATGAATGATGCAGACCCTGCAAAGCAGGTTGGGTTATAAAGCAGTGGATAAAAATTATGTTGCTGAAATATGGTCTATTAATATTGACACACAGCAAGAACAAATGCCACTGTTAAACTGCATGTTTGATAAGCTTTCCACAGGACAACCCTATTTGTTTTCCAGAGCCAAACCAGCCTTGGATAGTGTGTGTGCACAATGGGTCTGGACAGAATCAAATGCATGTCACAAATTATTTTCTTTGACAGTGCAAATTGATTTTTATAATTCATCGTTATCTAAATTGTTAAACTCAATACTTTACCGCATCCTTTTGTTTCTTTGTTGCTCAGACATAATACAAATAGGAAGAGTTAATTACCACATGCAGCAACAGAGGCGAATTTCATTGTCTGCTTCACTTTGATTGAAGCTGTATTGAATCACCACAGTAGACTTTCAGCAATGGTGGAGAAAAGAAGGAAGCAGGAATTCTTTTGCAGTGAAGTTGCTTTTGGTGGTAGTTAGCATTTGTATTTCAAACAGTATCCTTTTGGCAGCTGGGCTGTATTATGTTTGTTTAGCCCATACTAAGTATTACCTAATTGTGCAAACTGAAATCACATGTGTGCATCGATCCTGTGGGGAATCAAAGTGGCGCTCCTTGAGGAATACAGCACAACTTGACACAAGTAGAAGGATTGCATTTGCTTCTAAAATGACTTACTCCTCTAGCTATGAGCACTTGGCCTCCTTCTTCAGTGCTCTGTTGATGGCCAGAGCTGCATCTGGTGGGTGAAAGGAAGTAGTGCTCTCCTCAAGGGGTTTCTGGAGAGATTAAGTGATGATTTAATTTATGCAAATTCCTAAAGCTCTGGTCTACTTTATCTTCTAAGATTTGGCGTAACTGCTGTAAAATGTAGGATCTTTTCTGCTGCTCTGACATGATCTGACAAAATGGTACATAGTGATAAGATTTTGGGGGGTTATTTTGCCAGTAGAGGGCCATGTTAAACTGTATAAAATACCTTCCTCTTGGACTCACATTTTCAGTGAAGAACAGCTTACAGCATATGGTTGTTTTCAACAGCAAAATGCGTAAATAATTAGATCTTTTAGAAGATATTGAATGATTAATTATTTAAAGTCAGAATCACATCACTTTTACAGTGTGGCACAGTTCTGTGTCAGTCTAATCAGGCTGAATTCTGGCCTTTAAAATACATCACACCTACCTGTTTATTCTAAATTGTTCAAGGTTGATAGATAGAGCCCTAATAAGTCATTAAGCTGACGTGATATACAGCAGTAGCATGTGCTTTTGCTATAATGACACAAATGAGAAAAGAATTGTTTTTCAGAGGTACAATCACGTTTGTTTTTGATGTGGCCTATAAACTAGAACTCATTATTCAGGCTCTAGTGCTGCAGGAGTTGACCTTTGGCAAAATATTTTGTTATCCTCAATCTTTTATACAGGCCTTTTGTGAACTCTGCTCAGCTCTCATTTTGCTGATTGCATTTAAAGTCATTTATTGCACAGTGTTTGCCCTTCTAGCAGATGTTAAAGGATTCCCTGCCTCCCCTTTAAAGGCTACTCCTCCGCAGCATCTAATTATAACCTACACAAAAGATTAACAGATGTTATAATTGTCTTTACTCATTGATTAAATAGTTTCTGCATGATTTGCTCTCTCTTCCTCTCATTGCTGATTTGTGAGGTCTTTCTGGACAAGTCTCATGCATCTGCGATTTGTTAACAGAGCTATCTTCAGTTTTTAACTTTTTGTGTTTGTGGTTTAGTTTGAGCAGGTTATAGCTGTTCTGCTGGGCAACGTGACAGAAGAGTGTTAAAAATGGCATGGATACTTGCTTTGATTGCACACAGTCCTGTTCTTCCTCTTCCTTTTAACCACTCCATCTGAAATATATGTAAAATGCAGACTCATTTTAATGAATTTAAGTTGGAGTCTAAGGGGGTAAATGCTGAGAGTTGCTTAGCAGTAGTTTTGTCCCCATATTTCAGTTGCCACTTGCAGAGGAAATTAGTGGCTGAGAAAAGCAGTTTAAGAAGAAAATTCCTAGTAGGAGGAAATTCTAGTAGGACTTTGCTAGTTAGGATCATTAGAAAACTTTGTGGTTTTTTTTTCTCGTGGTTCATCTCTCTCACTTTTTCACAAAATTAAGGTTACTCTGTTCTTGAGCTAATTAATCTCGTCTGTGTTTTGTTCCCATGTTGAGGTGAGGGGTCTGTCCTTTGATGGACCCATAGTCCTTCCCCTACAGCACAACAGTGCCGAGCTTAGCAACTGTTGGTTTATGTTCTTATAAATCTTATAGCATCTTGAACAGGGCCAGACCAAACAATGTTCCTTTTCAGAGAGGCTGAACATCTTGCACATGTATTTAAACTGCTGGGGATTGATTCTACCAAAGTGTCTTTCCCTGTTTGGATCCTGTACAAGGTTTTCATACTCTTTCATTGACACAGATGTGAGTAATTGACAAGTCCACAAAAGCTCCCATGATAGTCTTGGAAAGTCTCTCAGTTCTATGAAACCGCATCTGCCACAAGGCCTAAGCCTGAAGGGCTCTGCCTTGCTTTGTTCAGAATTGGTACAACAAGAAAGAAAAGTTAATGGAAAATATTCTCTCACGTGTTCTCAGACGAAACCTCTGAATGGGTTAAAGAGAAACAGATTAAAGGCTTGAGGCTTGAATTATGGGCTTGGTTATTCAAAAGCCATAAAATATTGTGATGTTTTCCCTGCCCATTCCCCAAATCCCACTCAAACACGAAGTTGTTGCCTTGATTCCTGGTCAGAGAACAACCTCATTTTGAGGTTGGGCTCACCTTCTCCTCTCAAAAACTCTAGCATTTTTTGCTACCCAAACCACTTGAGTTCTATGTGGATGTCTGGGAATATTGATTCAATTAATGTAGGTTCATGCATATGGGAGACACCCTGTGTGATACTACCTTGTTGGTGCTGTGTGTATTTATATTCACTTTACAGTGAACACCACTGTGCTGGCTGAGATTTTGAGAGAACCTACAGCACTCTAGGTTTTTATTTGGTTTTTAATGTTGATATCTAACGTATAATTCATGAGTTTTAATAGCATGAATGATAATCTTTGCAGTGCACAAAAGCACTTGTCCAGGGACTCAAAACTGCTGTAGAAACAGAGATACTTTGTTTGTGAGATTAGCAAAGAACACTGTATCCTCCTTGTTTTTAAATGACATCTCAGTGCTCCTGAATACTTTGCATTTATGAACTGGAGGAGCAGATTATAGATTTGTAATAAGAAAATTCCAGGGTGCCAACTGTGCTTGCAAAGTGTATTTTAATCATATAGACACCTGTCCACTACTAACTTCTAATATTTCTTAGAGGTCACTGAGCAGCCAGCTGATGGAAATCACTTTTATTTAATATCTCTCAAACTCATCTGAGTTTCAAACACTGACCCGGAGATGAAAGACTAAAATCCCAATTATCAATAATCAGACCTGTCTGATCCCCTGTCCTGGGTTACAATGTATTCTATTACCATGAGCTGTTGAGAGCCGGTATAGCAATGTTCCTGGCCTCCTCCCTCTGGACTATCTCCTGTTAATGGGCCCAACAATGCCTTGCTGTATGACTCAGAGGTAACCCGAACCTGGGCTATCTCCTGTTAATGG
>VXAZ01005100.1:2248482-2371866 GCA_013399875.1 Gymnorhina tibicen | reverse complement strand
ACATTTAGAAAACACTAAAAGTTCAGCTAAGTCACTAAGGATTTTTAACATCTGCTGCTCTGAAGGAAAGCATTAAAGTGAAACCTGGTGTAACAGTTTAATAAACAGCTCTCTGTTATGTCACTGGTTGTTAGCTCTACCTTTTGAGACCAAGACCTTCATCTGTATTTTGAGGTTGCATAAGTAAATGAAAGAGAGCCCCAAATGACTGACAAGAGTAGCACAATCTACAAAGCCTCAGGTTGGCCATTCTCCTTGTCTCTCTGCTTGAGAATCTGTAGAATTGTCTAGGATTTAATGACGTTTTTCCCTAAAACTACTAAATTCCTTCCCTTAAGCTTCAATCCTGTGTGTTATTGATTGGGAATGCATCCAGATGTTCATGGCAAACCAGTTCTGTCATTTATATTTACCAATTTATCTTTAATCAAGAGAATTGCTTTTCTTTTTGATTACCAGAAAATTCTCCTGTCACAAGGAAAAGCTTTAATAAGACATTGATAAGAATTTACCCCCTAGATGATAGTTTTGGGTGCAGTCCTGGGAACAGAGTGGTTTGTAAGGCACACAGCCACAGGCAGTGTGGCAGTGCAGAGGCAGGCATGCACCACAAAACCTAGGCAGGGTTTTCCTTGCTCCTGGCAGGAAGCAAATCTTACTGATGGGTCCTGTCTCCCCAGTAAAGCACTGAAAACCCACTTTTACCCACTGGCTGTTGTCTGTGTGAAAACTAGTTATGTTTTACCTGTTTTACTTACTCCTCTCTACCTGAATTCCAGGTTTGGATCCTATGTGCTACCCTGGATTCTGAGCTTGGATGCAGAGTCCAAGAGTTTATGATTCTGGGAAGCATAACTGAGACCCCTGCTGAGGTCTCTAACTTAACCAGCAGCAGCGGAGGGTAGATCCCCCCAGGTCCTACCATCCTCAGCTCAGATGGGGTGGCACTGCCAGGTCTGAGGCAAAGCAGAGGTGAAGATTTAACTCGCAGGATCCTCATGCAAGAAGAGAGGAAGGATGTGAAACCTTTTTGTGGGTTTAGGGCACACCCTTAGGCAAGAAGTCCCATGAAGACTCCACCTGGCTTCTTCTTTTCCTTTCTCTTTCTAGTCCCATTCAGTTTCTCTTCTCTCCAGTAGTTGCAGGTAATGTTACTGTGAGCCAACAAGGAAAATCAAAGGTGAACAGTGCTAAAGACTGCAACAACCTGCTTAATTACCCCAGTATTAAAGAAAAAAAGGGGCTTGCTCTAATTTTTCTTTTTTTTTTAAATGCTGCTTTAATGCTTCCTAGTTTCCCCTGCAGGGAAGATGGGTTTAAATCTGTGGAGGGAATAGAGGACATCTGTCTCACCTACATAGCTGCTTTTGGTGGCAGAATCTTTTCTTTGTTGGCTTTAATTCAGTTCTAGTTGAATTTCTCCCATCAAATTAATTTTGACAGAACAGCAAAGAGGTGAATGAAAACTGAGTGTCTTCCACTGCACAGCACAGAGTTAGGAGAGAGGATTATTCCCCTGTTTGAGTTTATAGTGATGTGCACATCTGGTAGATAGAGAAGAGTAATGACACAGAGAAGCAGCACTAATAGAAAGTTTCACTATTAAAGTCTTTGACAAAGAGGATTTATTCAGTAAATGACACTTAATATATTACTACCTTCCCAGTGTAGCGGAGAAACTGAGACAGGAGAAGTCAGTGAATCAACCTAAATCTCCAGTTCAAAATATGGGCGAACATTTAGGGTTTACCTGAAATGAACCAAGTATAATTTTTTTTCTTCCTTGCTTATGCTCCAAACTGTTTTTCCCCAATCCACCCTGAATTAATAAGCCTTAGGTAGGAAAAAAACCAACCAACCAACTTTTAAAGGTTATATTTAGTCTCAAAATACACTTTCAAATTCATAGTGGATCATTTAGAACATGCAAGTGTATTAACATTTTTCCCTTCCATACTAATAATACTTTTTATTTCCCAGCTGAATTTTGAGCTAAATAGTAATACTGAATAACTTTGGTTATTGCAAGTCTGGAGAGGTGCATAAACTATACTCTCAGAAGCTTTATCTAAATCTACATAGCATTACTTCCAAGGAATAACCTAGGTAAAAATTACCCACTTTGAGACATCACATGAATTCTGTAGAAAAAAGTGGATGACTAATTCTGTTCCAACCCAACTGTTGTTACTGCAAGCAAAGACATCTTTCAGATTTTAGTGAATAACTGACTTATGAATTGTCAGTAGTTTTGATCTGGTTTTTAAATTTTTTTTTGTAGTTGAACTGTTTTTACTTTGTATTCAAAATGGACAGATGCTTGAGAGAGAGATCAAGGAATTCTAACAGTATAGCTCCTTTCTTTCTAATATTTTCTGGGTAGTATTGTATCCAAAATCCCAAGGTGTTGGATTATTATCTGTTATGGCAGTCTATATGTTCACTGACATTTCACTTGGTGGAACTGAGCACAGATGAGTTAAAGAATGAGAGAATGCCATAAAAGGTTCATAGTTCCTGTATGTTTTAAGTAGGAAATTCATTAATGGTTTTTCTTTTAATTTACATTTTTATTACATTTCTGGCAGATGGAAAAATTAGAAATCAGTGTGTGACAGGCAGTCTTCACACTGAGGAACTGGAATAAGCACTGCCAGCAGCTGATGGCATAGGGAGGAAGGATGGTGTAACATTTTTTTCCAAAAGCAAAAGTCTTTAATTGTCTCTAATGTGGACGAACCACAGTAAATTACAGACATACTAAGAAGAAAGGCAGGGCAGGCTCTTTTCTCCCTCATCAGGGTTGTTGGACATCTCATTTCTGGCAGCATCCTCACTTTCAGTGTTTTTTATTGTACTTCATCCTGCCTTATTTTTTCATATGACAAGTGTTCCTTTGATTCTGTGCATCGAATTTCACTTTAGGTAATTTCTTCAGATTTCAGCATCATTTTCCCCTCTTGATTTCTTTTCAGCCTACCGTCAATAAACCTAATCAATTTCTTGCTGTCTCTAGTGTTAGGATATGTCCCTCAAACTTGTGTGGATGGTCATTCCTTCCCATTTTAGTCTCCTCTTTGTCATTGTTTAAAACTGCTGTCAAGGGACTGGTTAATCTTTCCCCACCAAGTCAATACTTTAATCATCTTTGCTGAGTTCCATAAAGTTTGTCTCTATCCTTTTGGCCCAGAACTGAATTCAGCAATTGAGATGAGATTGTTCTAGAACTGCAGAGATAAGAGGTGGAGGGTTGTTTGGTATGCCAACACTGTGCAGTGTTCTGTCACCATTAAGAAAATATATATGAAGAGAGAACATCATTCATTTTTAATGTTTCCATGATAGTTTTCTTGGCCATAAGCTGAAGATGGAGTTTAATCAATGTGTATCAATTCCTTTCAATTTTATGGTCTTGATATCCCATAGTCCTACATGCTCTGCTGTGCAAGAATAAAATGAACTTATATTGGCTGGGATATCTCCCTAGAGTTTTTCTTTATGTATTCTCATCAGTGTTTAGGGAATACATCCCACAAAAAAACTGAAGGTGGTAGAACTGAATTGTACCCTGTCACCTTTCTGCTGTGACCATGAAGTACAGACACTGCTGAAGTGTGCATGAGAGTTGGAGCTGAATTCTTTTGGGTCATCCTTAGATGATGTTAGGTCAGCTGAAATGAGAGTAGACTTCTTCTAACTTCTGTAAAGGCTGAAATGGTGGGGAACCAGCTGTAGGATTTCAGTGCCCATCCATACAGGGGCTAAATTAGTTCTGGCACCTCCAAATTCTGCTCTGGTACCACATCTCTTGTGTGTCTTGTCCATAGCAGTGAAGAGAGATGACCTGTAGCTGTCCTAACTGCACAGATTTACACAACTCTGAAGGAATTTGCACAGAAAGATAAGAAATAAATGAAGAATTTTTTTTCTGATAAAAATAGGCATGGTGTTTTGTGTGGGAAGTGCCTGGAGCTGCTCAGCTGACTGAGGTTGTTCTTGCTTCATTCCCTGCTAGCCTTTCTCTTCAAACCAGCGGCTCAGTTCTGGTTTGGCTGGAAGGGATCAGTGCTGTCTTTCTCCTCTTGTTCTTTCTCCAGGGTGGACTTTAGCCCTGGTGGGGTGGAGGAGCTATTGTCACATTATGCAAGTAGAGGAGTGGAGCCCTTTCTCAGCTCCCCACTTCCTAAGTCATGAAGGGAGGGCAGGTATTTCACTGTACCTTATCTTCCCTTATTTTTCAAGGGACAGAAAGGGATTATGAGCTTGATTCAGCTTCTTTTCTGGGTTGTTATTGAACTAATACCTTCATTATGAGGTTATTGCCTGTAATGTAAGGACAGCCCCTGGCCCACTGGGAGTGTATGTACAGCAAGGTGAAATGTGAGACACCGTGTTACAACCCACAAAGCCCCAGATTCATTAGAAACAAATTCTGCAGCCTAGACACTGACATATTCCCTCTGAAGCAAATGACTTTGGTTATCTAAGGATGCACAGAGCTGGATGCTGAACATGTTTCTAGTAACTAAGGAAACATTTTTACAGTACTTTCTATTGGGAGTTTTTCTCTGAGCCATGTGAACATCTTGAAGTGTTACCCAGTGCTCTGTGGAGTAAAACCAGATGTCTGAACACTATGTTAAGATGGTTTAATAATTCCTCATGTCCACTGAGCTGGAATACCACAGTAAATAAATGATCTTTCATTCCTTTAATCTCTGCTGGTAAGGAGGACTAAACAGAGTTGCACTTATTTGGGATGCTGTGACCATTGCAGACATCATCATCTCTTTTAGCAGTGCAGGTGGAAGGGGTGGAGTGCACACAATGAACTGATGATTTTTAGTGGTCCCTCTGGACTATGATTACAACAGATGGGCAGGCAAAAGAGATGCTGACTGAAGTGCATCTGTCTCGGAGAGGGAAGGATCTTTGGGCATATTTTGCAAGTTTCTAGTTTTAAAAACTGAATTGACAATCCACCATTGCTTGCAACAGAGACCCTGCTACAGGTCTTACACGTAGGTCTGCAGTTCTTGGACTTTGAGTAGTGCCTTGATTTATGCCAACGAAAGAAAAATGAGAAGAAAACACAAACTGAGCAAAACTTGGAGAACTTGACTCTGTGTTTTAAATTCTTTCCTCCAGTCAGTTGTCTACCAAACTGATCCAGATGCTGGATTGAATTGAATTTATTTTTCTGAATATTGTAACATATTAGCTGAACTGAATGCCACTGCTCCTAAAGAAGATTTGTAATTCAGTGTTTGATGAGATTCTTGTTGGGTCTCTGCTGTCAGTGAGCCATTTTACCATGAGAAACAACTAGCCCTATTGATGATGTACTAGATTACAGAGGTTGCATCTGGTTGATGCCGGAGGAATCTGTATTGGGATATAAATGGGGCATTTGCTTTTGAACCTCAAAATCTCCACATAACCCTTTAGGTCCGTGAACAGTAACAGTGAAATTTCCTCAGGTCCTGGAGTTCAGCTTCTGCAGGTGCCTGGAACTGACTATTTCTGACTAGGCTCAGCTGTGGTTCCCAAGGGAGACAAATGTATGTTGAAACCCCCAGAGGCAGCTGCTGCTGTGTTCAGAACATGCCTTTTGCAGGTTTAACAGCCTTGCACTGCTGAAAGAGGCTCAGTGACTAAGGGAATCCATGTTTACCACATAACAAGCTATTTCACATAATTTATAATAGTTTTTGGTAATAAGTAATACATAATAATAGGTGGTTAGAAACTGAGCCAAGGAATGGGAGCTTTGGATCTAATGTTTCCTTCAGCCTGAATAGCCTCAGTCATGCTTGGATATCTCTTTCTTGGTTACAGGTCTTACAGTGTTCTGAAGGATTTGATTTCAGTGCAGAAGCCAAGGATACAGAAACACCATCCTTATAATCTGTTTTTTATTGATGATAACACTGTAATATATCCTTTTTCTTCCCATGCTGTCCTGACTACAGATTCATCCATTGCCTGCTTATCTTTCATCATTTTCGTCTCCATAATTTTATTGCATGATATGAATGTTTCATATGTCCCATAAAAGCAAACAGGGGAGGGTAATCCTTTGACCTTTCCAACATTCTTTGGTATAATTTACTGGCGATTCCTTTCCTCCCTGAGGCATGGCCCTGAAATCCTATGATAAAAATGGACAGCCAATCCAAATAGAAAACACTGAAAAGGTTAAAGCTTTGATTATGTTAGTCTATGTTCATAGGTTTTTTTTTTTTTCTGCCAGAAAGAAAATGAGAGCTGAAAATGGCAATGGATGAATCATGCTTATTACAGACTACGGAAATGATATTGGTTCAACCTGTTCTTGTTAATGCTGAAAGAATATAATCTTGTGCCCTCTCATTTTATGTCACTGCAACCCACCTTATCCTCTTAAATGAATGCATGCATCCATTTAATTAACCTGGTGAGATAGTGGGATATAAATCTTTTAAATGCTTCTCATGCAATTCATCTTGACAGCTGTCGTAGTAATAACATCTCTAATGCCATATTCTTTATTTTCCGATGTATTGAAATTCTTGGTATTATTTTGAGCACACTGATAGGTTTGCTGGATTTAAGCCCTTAATCTTAACTTGTTTAAATCCTAGGAGCAGTGTTATAGAAAGCTTTGCTGGTTGTTTAGTTTGCTGAATGAATGAATGGAAGATTATCTTGCATGAAGAAAGCATAAATATACTTTGAAATCTGTGGCTGAAACAGGGTGAAATTTAGAGCTGGCATGCTTTCTTTTAAAAGTTGTGTTTCTAGAACGTTCTACTAAGAATCTGTTCTTTGCTGGCAAGTGATCACCAGTCAGAAATTGTATGGGACCGTTCCACCTGCTCTTCTGATTCCCTTCTGAGGGACGGGGTAAGGGCTGGAGACATCCACAGCACTTGGCTCTCAAGCGAGTCAACCCTCAGGCTCTCTGTAGACTGCCGTGTGTTAGTGTCATTGTACTGAAAGCCTCAAAAAGCAAAGAATCCTGGAATAGTTAGGGTTGGAAGGAACCTCTGGAGATCATCTGATCCAAACCCTGCCAAGGCAGGGTAAAAGAGGAGAAGCTTCCTTGTTTAGCTCTGGCCCTTCCCACACTTCCTTGGGGGTCTACTTTACCATGGCCTGGTGCATGACGAGCAGTGGTAGGACAAGGGGGAATGATTTTAAACTAAAAGAAGAGAGATTTGGGTTAGGTGTTAGAAATTCTTTACTCAGAGGGTGGTGAGGCACAGGTTGTCCAGATAACTTGTGGATGCCTTATCTCTGACAGTGTTCAAGGCCAGGCTGGATGGGGCTTGGAGCAGCCTGGGATAGTGGGTTGGAATCCCTACACATGATGTGGGGATTGGAACAAGATAATCTTTAAGGTCCATTTCAACCCAAGCCATTGATTCTATGACCACTGGACAATTTTCAATCAGAACTAGAGGACTGCTGGATTAGGGAGTGTTTTGGGTCACAAAATAACTTGCAGGGCACAGTTGTCTCTGGGCACTGCCTATACAGTTCCAATAAACTTTGTAAAAGCTTTAGAGACTGTAAGAAATTTGGGGTGTATCAAAATTAATTATTCCACAGGAAAACAATAAAAACAAAAAAGAGAACTAGAAAAGAATATTATTCTACCCAGATATTTCAGAGCAACTTGACATTTTTTAATATAACTTTCCAAAGCCAGTCAATATCTAGGTATATAGGCAGAATGGCACAGCAGTGCTGTGTTTGCGGTCTTGTAATTCCCATAATATTCTACTCATCTAAGCATTTTAGCTTCCTGCACTGGAATTTTTCTGATTTAATTAACTCATTAATGCTGGCACATGGCACATTCTCCTTCCCTCTCTGCAAAAATGCAGCTTGCTAATCTAAATAGCAACCTAATCCAGTGGGTGTGAGTGCATGACATGTACATTAGTGCTAATGAACTGCTGACCAGCCTCAGCAAATACCTGGGAGTATTTGGCATTAGGCAGGGCCTGCCAGCAGCACTGCTGTGAAATACACTGGGGCAAAACAAAAAGCATTTAGCTAAGTGTCAGGTTGCAGAAGTGCTGATGTCGCTGTAGTTCTCTATTTCCCAAGTGTTGAATTTTGAAATACCAACTCAAAGGAGAATTTAGGAATTATTTTTCTACTTTGTCACTTAAAGTCATGACCAAGCTGAATACCATGATGGGGAGAGATAAGGGTGTGGAAATGAAACCATGTTCACGGCTGCCTTTTAATGACTAGGCAGAATGGTTTGAATACTCTGCCATTAGGGGAAGAAAAAACCCAATGCCCCCAAAAAAACAAGGGAAATAATCAAATTGCTTAGTATAAACCTAGTATTTTTTGAATGGCCTATGCCTGGCAAGATAAATGTAGTGATTTTATAGAGCTGAACAATGGTCTGTTACACAAACATCAACTCCTTAATTCTGGAATCTTTTTTTTCCTTCCAGTTCTGAGAAGCCCTGAGAAACTGTACTTACTGTACTCTCCCTGCAAAGACTACAACAAAAGCCAGTGTATGCACATTGGTTTTAACACCAGAGCTGGCAAAAGAAACCCAGCTGCAAAATGACAGACTCAATTCAATTCAATTAGGTTCCTAGGAAACTGAATCACTCCACAGATTGGTGATGAGATATAAAATCTTTCACCTTTAGGTCACCTGTTCATTCTAACTAACATTTGCATTGATGACAATCTTTACTTTCTCATTGCTGCTTCCTGACCTATGCCAGTGATATTATTTTCCTCCTCCTCTCTTTGCTGAGGGATAATATCAGTTCTGGTTGTTTTCTCTCAGTCTTAAAGTCTGGCCATTAAGGAAGCAGGGCTAACAGAGTAGAAAACGCATTTAAAGGTGATCACTGTATAACTCTGGCCTCATTCTGTTACCCAGCAGTTAGATTTCCACAAATCACAGATCCTCTCCTCTTGTTAACACCTGGGAAAGACAAGCTGCTGAGAGGGAATACCTTGCTGCCCCGTGGTTGTTTTGCCTTCTGGCAGCATTAAGTTGTGCAAAGCCAAGAGTGGGGAGGCTGCATTGTATCTGTCCCGAATTTAAACAAAAGGATGCTGGTTTGCAGAGCTGTCATTTTTGTCATGTGTCATAACTGTTAAATTTATACATGTTTGTAAGAGAAAAATAAATACAGTCCAATTCCAGTTACCAAACAGATATACTGTGTGCTAGCTCCCAGCTGGCATATGTTGGCATAGCTCTGTTGAAATGTGACTGCAGTTTCAAACTGCCTGAAAATATCTTGGATGCTTATCTGAGGAATATAACGTTGTACGTTTTCATCAGCTAAAGCAATATACATCAATCATCCTTTGTTACTACTAGAAATGAAGAGGGTATTATAATCCAAGCAATTTCTTGCATAGATTTTAGAGAGTGCTTTTCTGTGTTAATCACACCATTTCTCCAGGGCGTACTTTTCAACCATCTCCTGAAGTAATGAACATTCTTATACTGAGTACTAAAACTACTGCACTTTGGGGTATATAATCAAGCTGATGCCTCTGGCTTGCTGGCTTCCTGAGCAGTGAGGGTTATGCCCTATTGAAGCAAGATCACACTCGGATCTTCCTCTGAGAGTTTTTTCTGTGTCCATACAAAACCTTCTCCCCCGAGCTCAGTGCAAACCTGAGAAGACACTGGGCAAACATCTGGGATCCCCCCACGCTTCTTGGGGATACAGACTTCACTGCCGAGTGCTCTAAACCCAGGGCCTGCCCCCATATGCTCAACACAGATGAGCTCTATAGTCCCTGAGGGAAGAGTCCTACAGCAGAAACATTTCCTGCAGCACAAAGAACCAGAAGATGTGCCCCCAAAGGTTTGGAAATGTGCACGTGCGAGTGCAGTATGGGTGAAGACACCATAAACCGGACGTGACTTTGCAATAGTTCATGGTTCCACTGAGTTAAATGGGATTTTCAGGGTCTGAGTGCTGATCACTGGGGTCTCTGCTGTAAACATATTGACAAGCAAATTGGTCAGGGAAGGCAGGTAAATTTCCACAGTCTGTTCTCTTGGTGACACAAAAATAGTATTTCTGATGGTTGGGCAAACTGGTTCTCAGCACTTCTGTGTTCCAAGACTGACCCATCTGGACTGCTGTTCTCCTGCTGAGCTTCCCAGTGGATGTGTTAGCTCCATTTTGACTTGTTGTTAGTCTTTTGTTTGGTCTCAGAGGAAGAGAGATTTACCTGGGAAGGTCATTTTTTCCCTGTGACGAGCAGTATGATGCACAAAAATGACCATTCCAAGATGGAAGCTTGTTCTGTTTTTCTCAAGTGCTTCACTCTGATGATCATTTTTCTTTAAAGGCCTCCTGAGATGGGTACTTTGAGGCATCAACATATGTTGGTACAGGTGATGTATTGTATTATCTTGTCTGATAATTATCTGTGATTTAAAACTTTGAGAGTGTTTAGCCCTAGGTGGTTAACTCTTCAGAGAGATATGTGACAGCCTGCTAAAGGTAACATGCAGAGGTAGGAGCTCCCATGGTGTGTGTGGGGGTAGGAGTGGAGCCAGCAGGTCTGGAGTTGCTCCACCAGTACATGAGTAGGTCCTTGTGCTGTGCTAGGCATGGCTGCAGTAAATCCACTTCAAGTGCCCAGGGCAACATACAAACTGCAGGAATAATTAATGATAATCCTTCCTGCTTTTACTTCTAAACTAGAATTCAGGGTGGTTCCACCAAATACCTGCAGACAGAAACTTCAGGCACTTAACTCATATTAAGTACTTGACCTTCCATGGGGATTAGTGGCTCCAGCTGTAGCTCTCACTAGCTCATTCCTAACTGGTTCTGTGCTCAACAAAGGCTCCCTTGGTGGAAGTCACGCTCTCCAGGCATGATGCATGCTCAGGAGAATGATATAATGATTACATAAGGTCTTTTGCTAATTTCTGGCATAATCACACAAACAGTGTAATACTATATTGCTGCTGTGTTTGTTTAAATCTATTGTGGTGTTTCTTTCGCTTGCTAATCAGGAAACAATGGGAATTATGTGATAGCACACCACTGAGATTCCTTATCAGCTGAATTAAATAGCATATGTAGTTTTAGGGTTGGAACTACAAAAAAAGCAAGCAAGGGCTTACAGGTAAACCTGAAGAAAACTCCACAAGGCAGCAATGATCACAGTGCAATTACAGATTTTCCCACTATTGTAGGTACATGTTCTCACTGCATGTGTTCCTTAGATTAATATACAGAGAGGTTAATTTGTATCTGTTTGGGAGAGAATGGCCTGAATTCTGATCTTACGTAAGTAAAAACTAGAAGTACGAAGGAAATGTAGGAGACGCCATGTGCTGTTCAGTAGAAGGCTGAATTCACCACTGCATGGTTTGGTAGCTGGTGATGCCATGATGATTTTTTTGCTTTTTCATATACCCTTTTATATAGCTTTGCATGTATCCTTAGTGCTTTTAGCCCACATACTTGTAATTCCCTAAGTCTGATAACTCGCTTAGACCCAAAGTTCCATTAAGCCAAGAGATCAAACATCTTGGAAACCTTGCAGTTGGGTCAAAAAGCCCCGGACACCAAGGTCCTCTCCAGAACACATTCTGTAAACTAAGATAGGCCCCCCAGGGGGAAGGTTCCTCAGGATGGGGGCTTCTCTTGAGCCTCTCATTGGGGAATCTTGGATAGATACGCTAATTGGCAAAGTTTATAATTGTATATGTGAATCATCGTGTGTGTGCATTTGTGCATCTGTGCATTGAGCAGTGCATTGTTCGGGGGGTGCACCCTGGTGCATTCTTGGGGTGGGAACCCTGGTGGGCACTTTCAGGTGTGAATTTTCAGTGTGCATTCAGGGGTGCTTTCTACCTGGATGTGGTGTACCAGAGGATCCTGAATAAATACCAAGGCAAACCCTTTTTTCCCCTCTAACCATGCTTGGCTTTTAATTCTAAGCCCAGGGAAAGGCAAAACTGGAGCACTCACGGCTTCCCTGTGCGAAGTGCTTTAAGAGAGCAGTCCCATGTGATGCCCACACCCGATGATCCCAGTGTGTGTGCCTCTGGGAGCCCTCTGAATTCCAGCTGGCTTCAGAGGCTGAGCCTAGGGCATCCTGCTCTCCTTTCAGGCTGCCTGTGCTTGGCCCACATTCAGGGTCCTGTGTGCCCTCACGGCAGAGCATTTGGGGTCAGCTTGAGGAAAGAGCTGTGATGGTTTTATCCGCTTGATATCCCCACAGTGACAGATGGGATCGTTCACAGGTGCGTGAGAAGTCACGTCTATCCACAGGCATGCAAATGTGTCTGGAGGACATGTGCAAGGTTGCTTTTGGGAATGCCAGCTGTTCTACCCTACAGCAGAGGTATCTGTGCGTCACCTGGCTGTGTGACCCAAGGTGATGTTCACAACAAGCCGAAAGGGGCAGAAACTCACAGATCTTTTTCTTTTACCAAGTCTTGATTTTCAGTCAATGAGACTCTGATACAGTAAATACAGTCACTATGAGATGCAGGAAATCACTTCTGTTCTTGGTTCTGTATGAGCATATCTGCCTCCCCTAATTTAGGCTAGACTCTGATTTCTGTTATCATTCTACTCTTTTCTGTATATTCTGAATAAATTCATTAATTTTGCCTGTATTCCGATATCACAAATAAATATTACCTTAAAATACAAGCTGAAACTTTCAGATACATATGGCAACATGAACATCTAGGAAGAGAACCAGTAGTTGTTACTTGTAAACTGTGGCTTGGTTTTAGTAGAAACTGCTGCCCAGGAGTTACGAAACCCTATGAAACTGGAAAGATTAATTCCCTCTGTGGTAGCTTTGTGGGCTGAATTCCCTGGCTGTTCTGTACAGGCAGTGGGACTGTCTGATTATCACAGCAGAATCTTTGACCTTAAAAACTTAAGGAAACTGCTGAGGGCGTTTGTCTCTTGTTAAGGATAATGGGAGTTGAAAGTTTTTAGAGCTCTTCAGGATTAGGTCCAGAATTTGTGCATCACAGTAGCAGCACAGATGTGCCAACAAGCAGGGCTTACTGAGAAGCGCAATTAATGTGAAATGAGCTGTTTCCCTCCCCCTGCCTAGCCTCAGGTAATTCATTGGCTCTGCAAATTCAGCTCCCAGCCCAGTTCAAAAAAGACCATGGAAACATGGGTGTGTTGCTAAAGAGAATTGTAACAGATTTTTTTTTTTCTTCCTTTGAGAAGCGACCCAAATAGATTGGTAATATTTCTGTTTGGAGAGTTTAGATTTTTTGGCACAGAAAATTTGTTCCTGGAACACAGCCTACTAGAAACACAAAGTCATTAGCTGCTGGGTTATTCCAAAGTTAATGATGAAAGACAGTAACTGCTAAGTAGGATATTGAAATATGCATTTAAATGTTTTACTTTTTTTTTTTTTCAGTGATGGTGAAAGCAGCCTGACATTTCTAGTCAATCAAAAGGAAAAGAAATAACCTCAGCTATGGAGAAAAAAAGACAGCTACAGAAAAGGGAATTTGGGAAAAGACTTTCTCTGGACAGCAGTCTTGTGGTAAGAATGAATATTTACTGCATTTAATGAATATATCTTGTCATAAAACTTTAGTTGTTAAGAGGCAAGACTCACAACTGCGTATATTTTAAGGGTGTTTATCTCTTCATCACAATATCACAACATTTTGTGATTATTCAGATTCTCCAGAGAAAAAGTACTGGAGGAATGTTACAAAATGCTAGGTAGAAACTTTTCATCATATAGAAACATGTCTACTCACTGGATTTACACAAGGAAGGAATCCAGACAATTAGAACAAACTTGTAATTAAAATACTGCACAGCTTCTGTGGGATCAGCCTGTATTGCCTCATACTTAGCACATGAGAGTTGTGAGTAGCCAAGGTCCTCTAGTCAGAAATATTTATCAGGTTATCAGGAAAAATGTGTTCACCATAGCAAATGTATAAACTACTCTACTGAAAGAGACGCACAAATGCCACATGCTGTAGAACAATTGCTTTTGCTATACCTGAGATTTAAATTCATTGGAGATTGTATTCTAGATTTATTTTTAGTTAATATTTTCAAGGGATGACTGAGACGAAAAAGGAGTTTTTAGACGTGTATTATGGATACCTGACCAGAAAATGTTCATAGATGCTGAAGAGTTGTGTATGAGGATAAGAGTGCCCATGTCAGGTACTCAGCATGACAGTGTGCAAATACTGAAACAGGCAAAGCTGAGAGATCCAAGGAAACCTGTGCCATCTCTTTAAAACTCATAGGAGGTCTTCTGACACACAGGTAGTTACTGTGGGACCCCAATGCCCTTTTGCCTGCAATGCCACACCTGTGCTAACCCCATCACCTGAATTTTACACATCATTACAGCTATGTAGTTTCCTTCATCTTACGCTAAAATTGTGGTTTGGGCTTTTATTCCCCCTCCAAAATGTAAAGCCCACTGATGTGCTAATAGCAGTCGACATGGACTCAGCAGGTTTCAGTCTATCCACTGATGCTCTTCATTCACCTGCCGTGTTCTTTATTGGGGTCAGCAGAGCAGTCCCACCCTCCCAGCTTTCCACCCCTTCAAGGTCTCTGCTCTTCTCCCTCCGGCCTTAGCTACAAGGCACGTCTCGGGTAATGTCAGTTGGCCAGTGAAGAAATGTGCAGAGAATGTTTAAAAAGGGCTCTGTCCTTTTCTTGGCACCATTTCTAATGTTGATGAATTACATCCCTTTGTTTTGAAAAATATAATTAATTGGTGAGAAACAAAAGTAGAGAAGAATAGAGAGTTCTCTCCCAGACTCTGAGCTGCTCAGGATCCTGAGGAAGAGCTGTTTAAGCTGCCCTCTTTCAGGCCATGCAGCTCAGGGCTCTGATACTGAGACGTGACTCTTCTCGGGTTGTTCAGCCTGCAACAAAACCTGCTCTCTCGACTTGCACACACTCAACAGGTCAGGTCGTGCTCCCAATACTTTAAAATTCTTTCTAGCTTGTGGGCAGAGAAAGTAGGTTTGGTGTGAACTCACAACTTTATGTAATACACCCGGAGACAAACAAAATCTGAAAGGCTTTTCTACGCTCAGAAGTATGTTTAGTCCCAGGGTGTAAACCTCTGTTATTAGTTCTAGGCATGCACACCCCCAAAACGGACTCCAGCCTAAATCCTGCAGCTAAAATGTACTGCTGTGATCCAAACAATCGACCACAGACTATCAATATTTATCTGGAGAGAAGAATACTCACAGAAACTGAGTACTGAAGGCTAAAGGAAATGCTAGCATTTATGAATTTTGTATAAAGGCATTGCTCAGTATGACAAATCCATACTGTTTTCCCTGAATGTTTTCACTGATGTAATGGACTAGATTTAACCTTTACTAAATGTATTAAGATAGAAACTTTCATTTCCCTCTGGTGACTGTGGGATCTGCTGGATGGAAACAATGAACCAGGTATTTCTGGCTTCCAGTCCCACCTACTGCAAATTTGGATTTGATTTATAGCCAAGATAGAGTACCATGTGTAATTCTTACCCTTCCCTATCAGTAAGGGGAGAGTAGAGACAGATATCTGCCAGTGACATAGGAATATTGTGTGTGTGACACCATCCAAAGTGCTTTGTGTTATAATCAGTGCTATGTGCATATCAAAACACCCATGAGGATTTGATTGGAGGAGAAACAGAAACTGTGGCTGTATGGGATGGTAATGCTCTCTCCCTGCTCTTCAGCAAGTGGTAAGTAGGGTGGGAGAATTGCACACAGCTGAAATCAGTCTTCAAGCACTGGCTTGAGGACAGTGAGTTGGTGCCAACATGTGGCAGCTGAAGTTCTGTGGCTGCTTAACCCATATTGGTGTGAAAGTGTTGAAGGAAAAGCATTGAGGGAAAGAAATACTGCAGTACTTCAATATTTTGTATGTATAAACCCATCATGCTGTCATCACCCAGTTGTAAAACAATGTCTTCTGCTACAGGTGGCACTTACAGGTTGTGTCACCTGTTGAGTTTCTCAGTGCACACACCCATTGGCTGTACTGGGGTGTTACAGGTCTGTGTCTGTGAAGCTTTTTACTGAGTCGAATATGTGTGACTGGATCAGAGAGTGTCACCCAGATGTTTAAGTAGAAACTTTTGAGTACTTTGTTGTCTACTCCCAGCTATTATTTCATAGCAAACTGGAAGAGACATTCTGAGATTCAAGTGCCTTCAGCAGCCTGTTAGTAAGTCACAAGGATGCCTTGTGACTCCATGAAATTGAGCTGGGAAAGGCAAAGCCCTTTGTATTCCCCTTGTTGTCCCCAAATTCCTGTTCTAGCATACCTCCTCTTAATTGTTGCCTTCATATATATCTATCTTCTTCATCCTTTTATCACCAAATTCTGGTTGAGCATTGTGCTTTAGTCCAGTCCCCTGCCTGTGTAAATTCTTAGGTCTTGTCCTCTCTCTTCCCAAAGATTTTGTGTTTAACCTCTCAAGCATTCAGGATTGGACACTCTGCTTGCAAAATCTGGCCTTGATTCTCTCAAATCCAGCTTCTCCTTGCTTGGTGGAGAGTTTATCGTATCTCAGAAAGAGTTCTAGTTTCTGGATATTTAAAGAAAATGTCTCTACTTTTGCACTCTGGACCATGAGATACAAACAGGGGTTTCTGATAACATTCCTCACCCTGCTTGGCCCTGCTGTTTTTCCCATCTGCATCAGATTGTAATCTTCTGGAATATTTTCCCCCATATTTAGTCTACAAGTATTACATAGTGATGTTTTAAACAACAAAAAAATTCCTCTTCCTTCCTTGTCTCTTAGACTCTGAACAAAGAAGCTACAATGGTATTTGATGGGAGAGTGAGAAAAGGAAAGAGGTGTTTCTGAAGAAAAGACATGACTGCTCTCTCCTTAGAATATGTATCTGGGCCCTCAAAATATGACCATAAATTTCATCAGTGTTTTATATTCAGGCATGTCCCATTAAACAATGAGTTTCAGGCTTCGGATAAGAAAGATCCATGTTAGGGGTCTAACAGGGAGAAATTTCGTACAAATTGAAACTTTCTTCCTTACACCACAGGCACAGTAACTACTTTTTGATCACTCAGATAAAGGACATGGGTTCAATTCTGTTTCCTATACTACCCTACCCCTTGCAGGTGGTGTCGGGGGGGAATAAGCTTTACAATGAGGGCAAATAAATGTTTTAAAATTAAAAAAATATAGGTGCAAAAATATGTCCATAAAATGTGTTTCATAAGACACAGTTCTTTAGTGAGGGATGATTAATGTTTTACTGGAAGTTAATAGTTTGAAACCATGTGGTTTAACAAGCTCCAGAATCCTACTCCTGTTAAGAAAAGCCAGAGGAATTGCTAGTACTGCTGCCCAGGTCAAAGGGGCATCTTGATGTTAGCTTCAGTTAAATTAGATCCCTATCAGCTTTTAGTCATTGTATCACAGGTGGTATTCCAGAAATCTCCAGTATAGCCAATGGCTCTAACTGCTCTGAAGGTTTCCCATACTGGCAACACACTGGAGATTTATTATACACCCACTCGTTTACATTTGCAGGCAAAGCAGGTAAGCCTGCAGTGACATTGGTGTTTTATAGCTTTGTATTCAGGTGAAACATTTAGAAAATATTAACTTCATAACAATTCTCGTGGGTAATCCTATGAGATCACTCATAGAAAATAATATCTTTGTAATGTCTGCCTGCATTTAAAAACCAAAACCAGCCAAGTTGGATATACCTTTTACAGTCTCAATATAGTTTTATACTACCTTATTGTCTCACATGTTGTGCAAGTGATGCTACTGTATTTTGAGTTTATAAAGTTTTCTTCTGCAAATTGATTCAAATCAAAGCCCCACAACAACTGAAGAACAAGGTGGAATTCTGTCCCTTTCTGGATTGCTGTGTCAGAAGAAGTCAAGACCAAAGCTGCTGTTATTGCCACAGTACTTCTGTTTAGCATGAAAACAAACTGCAAAATTCATAATATTGAAGGAGTATATTTATTTGGAATCCATTGGTTAGCTGTCACATAACACCCATATCAGATTGTTTTCTGTTAAAAGAGAAACAGTTCTTTCTGAAGAACATTTTGCTTTATGGTGTGCTTTAAATCCTTAAGGTTTGGTTAAACAGAACAATTTTACCAAGTGTAAGAGCGTGGCTATTTCATGGGCTTGACTTTTTTTTTTTTTTTTCATGGATAGTTTTCCTCCTGTTGAATCTTGCACTTAAGCATATGTAATTGAAAATAACTAGTGAAAGAAAGTAAATAAAAACACGAAGGAAAGGGAATTTTCTGTGTTCTTTATTCATTTCAGACTGGAGTATACAAAGAAAAGCAACGTGAAAAGTCATAGTAAAATAAAAAAATGTACTTTGACGGAATTTAGGCACTTATTTTCTTAATATGGGTAAAATGAAGACATATGAGAAGATTTTTTTTTAATATTTGCAATTTATTATTTGGTATGTGAGGGAGGTATCTTAGACTATGATATTAAAAAGCCTCGTGAAAGGATTGATTGTATTTCAGGTTTTCCCTATAAAAGTTCTTAAACAAAAAGAAAAATGGAAAAACCCCAAACCATAAATAGACCCAAAGCAAAGCTTTTAAGTAATTTGTGTGGGATGAGGGGAGTATTAAAACATCTCACTGCCACCAGGGCCACGTTGGCTACTCCATTCACTGGGGTGTTCTTTGAAAATAATAAAAGCCCTATCCTTTGCCTGATCCAAACTGTCCAGTTGCCTCCCAGGCCCTTTTGATCAGGGAAAAGTCAATGTTTCAAGCTGTGCTCTTTATTTATGTGGATAATTCCCAGCCTGACTACACACGTGGTTGGCCCTTACAGCTGTGGTGGCATTTAGCTGGGGAGATTTGAGAACAGAATATCTTTTTGAAGAAGCCAGCATTTATCAAAGCAGAAGTTTTTGTTTTATTTAAAATGAGGCTTTTACTTCTGAAAGCGAGTCGTGGTAAAGTGCTTCACTGGTGGCTCGTGAACTGTGCCCTGCTGCTTTCATTCTGGTCACACGCTCCTGTGGGGCTCTGTAGGATGGGCTTTAATGGCAGCACTTTGTTGTAGTAAGGGTAGAGTGTAATGCAATGAATTGCTCTGGGGCGTGGGAGGAATACCTTCATCTGCCTGCAGCTGGGTTGGTGTCATGGGCAAAAACACTGAGTTCAACTGGAGACTGCTGAGAAGTGTGCACGTGTTATCTGGGGCTGGGAGCCAGGAATTCAGGGGTTAAGTCTGGCATCTGTCACCTCTAATCAATTCTTAGCTCGGTTTAATAAATTTCTAATTCTGTTTTCTCATTAACAAAACTCTGATTCAGTTTTCTCATCAATAAATTAGGCTTTATAGTAATTTCTTACCTCGTAAGTATTCCAGGAACAGTCTGTTATTAGCCTGAGTCTGTGGCTTGCTTTGATATCTTCAGATGAGAGGTGTCACAGAGAGCATGACGTTGTAGCAGAGCTGTGAAAAGTGCTGCAGCAGCAAGGCAGAAGGGGAAACTCTTCCTATCCTGGAATTAAATTCAGCAAAGGGAATAGCCCTGACTGTTTTTTTTGCTACTTGACTGTGACATTCACAGTGTGTCTGACATCACTGTGTGACATAACATAATCCAGCATTTTGAAATGAAAGGTGGCTTTAAAAATATTACCTTGTCAGATGTCAGCTAATGTTCTAACTTTTGGACCCTGAATATTTTTTCCACCTAAAAACTGCCACCAAATTCCTTTGGAGTCTACAAGTATTTTCAGTCCTCTCAAAACTTGGATTTTGATTTGTGTGCTAATTTATAATTGAAAATTTTGTTCATTTGGGTACGCCATCACAGAAAAGCCTGTGCCAAGGGTTTAATCCAGCACTGCAAAAGTACGGTTCATTACTGGAAAACGAACCCAGAATGTGAGCCTCAAACAAAGAGTTTTCAGTGTGCTTCAGAGACAAGATAAAGCATTCATAGCATCCAGTGGCAGTGTAAGTCAAGGAGAACAGTTTAATAAAGGTGACAACTGGGGAATTTTGAGGTAGAAGACAGAATACAGGGAAGAACAGCAGTGAAGCATAGGCTGTGTTACTAACTGCATAGGTGAAGGTTAGCACATTCGTGGAGAAAACCATAAGATATGGGATTGACATAAGGTCTCAGTAAACGGAATTCTAAGAAAAATTTATTCATAGAATTACACAATGGTTTGGGTTGGAAGGGATCATAAAGATCATCTTGTTCCAACCCCTCTGCATCTTCCTTGGGGCAAGGTTAGTATCACACTATTCTGCAAATCTGTCAGTAAGGACATCTATTCCAGAGACTGGGCAGATGAAGTGCTATCAGCTGTCTGTGCAATAGACAGTCCTGGAATCTGACTGGAACTTTGTAGAAAAAGAAAATCTCAGTGTGGGCAGAGTGTGTAAAAGCTGTCTAAACAGAAGATAAGATTCTGTTGTGCACACCCAGGGCCTTTAACACCTGGACTTTGAGGAAACAGAGCTATCTATTAAATGTATTGCCAAGAGCACAGACTATTCTGCATTTGCATTTTCAATAAAGTGAAAATTGAGACAAGAGCCATCTAACTGGGTCACTTTACAGCAGAAACTGGCGAGAGGTGAGGAGAAAAGAGAAACCACTGACAGGGGACAGCAGTGTTTAGGTTTATATTAGCATGCCAGTAATACTAACAACGTGGGAACCTGTGGTCTGCATGGATTTGAGGACATCACTTACCAACTCATCCCGGGTACTAGGAGTGGAATCTACTTCAGCTTGGATAAAGAGCATAAAGTCACTAGTTACACCAAGACAGACACGTGATGGCACTTCCATGTAGCAGTGGTGGAGATGGCGGGTTTAGATTGCATTTGCAGAAGAGGGATTTGAAAATGAGGAAGTGTGTAAAGCACTGGATATCCTGACAGCAGTTAGTTACTGTAAGTCCCATTTATAAACTCTGGAGCAGCCTGGCAAACCTTACATCATAACTAAGAAATTGAGGGGTTGTGAGTTCAAAAGGGCTCAGTGAACCCAGGGAATTATGTGAGAAGAAGTGAGAAATGATTCTGTGAGGTACCAGTGCCACATAAAGAAGTGATATTTGTGTTTGGGGTGATACAGAGAGTGACCTATTGCTTTGATTAAAGCTTACACCAAGAGAAACCAGTGATCCTTTTCAGGAAGTGGAGATGTGGATAAACAGTGAGCAATAGAGAGATGCTTGAAGAGTGAATAGAAATAAAAAGCTCACAGCCTTGAAAGCAAATAGTGCATGGAGCATGTTGTTCCTGAGCAACACTTCGAATAACATTCCTGCTGCAAGATACCTCAATGGTTTATTGATCAAAAGGACTGACTCCAACACAGGCAGAAGTTTTCTCTGAGAGAGGAATTATTTACCATTTGTTGCTGCACATCAAAAGTTACATCAATAGGTGTATAGGGTGACATGGTGACAGCTGAAACAGTACCCACGTCCCCAGAGATCGTGCCTTGACAAACTGCTGGCTTTTGCTTTCTCGTGTCTTTGGCACATAAACTTAAAGTGACAAACACAAGGCTTGAAGGTTAAAATAGAAGCTTTAAGAGAAATTTATGCAGCTGATCTACCCTTGTTCATTGTCACAGAACTGGATGCAAAAGTGAAGGAAAAGTAAGTACAGAGAACAGAAAAGATGGTTTTACTTGTGCCTGCAAATTAGCTGGCAGATGGACTGGGAAAAAACAGAGGGCAATGATATTCTGTTGCCTTCTAAAAAAGCTGGAAAATTGGCCTATGTTGCTACAGAATCTCAGTAATTTCGCTGTCAGACTTTTGACATTAAGATATTAAATTCTCAACAACTGCTAATAAGCTTTTAAAGACACTGATTTGGCTGCAGAGGAGGAACTAAAAATGAAAATGAAGGAAAAAGCAAGAGATAAATGCATGAATTTTGAGAGTTATTCAGGAAGGAAAGTTCAGCACGGTACAATACAAAATTTGAGTGCTACAAAAAGAAATGATGTTAAGTGTTTAAGTTCAAAAACTCCGGAAACTGAACTTTGTGAAGCTTGTGGTAATTTATAGTTGCAGATGCAAGGTTTAGAAGAAAAAAAGTCATAGTTTTATCTTGGTGCAAGGGAGACAACTGTACTGAGACTTGGTTTTCTTCAATATTTGGGACATATTAAGGAGAAATCTTGCTGTGGAAATGTTTGATTGATAATAGACCTTTATTTTAGATGGAACCCCATGTCTTGATTTGGAGGAGTTTGATGACTTGCAGTGTGCAAGCCAGGCTCTGCTCCCCAGGATGTTTTTGGGAGGAGCTGGCAGGTGCCTGCCCTCTGGTCCAGAGCCAGCCCAGCACCTCCTGCCCGCTCCTGCCTTTTCCCCCGCAGGACCGGGCTGCCCGCAGGGGCGAGGAGCTCGGCTGGTGTGACGGGCTCCCGGCTGCCATCCCGGGCTGCTCTCCCTCTGCCCTGCCCCGCCAATTACAGAGCGGAGCTGGGGCAGACGCAAGTCCAGCCCCAGAAGAGGGGAGGTCACGGAGAGCTGTGGATTTACCGGGAGGGTGCCCGCACGCTGGGGGTGTGCCAGGCGATTACGTGCCTCCTGTGGCACCAGGGCTGCGCACCGCCGGACTAGGCAGGGATAAGCAGCTACCGAGGGAAATGGATATTCTGGGGACCCTTATCTAGCTCTGGTAAGCTACCAAATGCGGCAGTGTAATTGGAGGCTTTGCCTGCCCAGATGTTCAGAGCAGAAGGCTGCCTGTAACAAGAGATCTGAAGAGATTGGGGTTAACTAAATAGGGATTTTATTGACAAACCTTTTAAAATGCTTCATGCCTTCAGCAATTAAACATAACACATATCTTGAGAAGCACAAGCCTCCTCTGTCTCTCCCAGCTGCCTGATTTCACTTGAATACAATCCTAGGGAGAAAAGAAAGGAAAAAATTGTGCCCTGTGTTGTTTTATAGTGTTGATATAATTCCCTACCCTGCAAGACCAAGAATGAGCAGTGAATCTACCTCCTGCTGGGTCAGTCATGGCATCATCTCAAACGTCCTATTTTGAATATTGTTGCATCCACAGAAGATTCTCTATTTCTTTTCATGGGCTAGTGAGCATGCCAATACACAAAGGGAATAAAAAAATCTTTGTAAAAAGATATGTAGGTATTTCTTGACATTTCTTGAGTTTTGTTTTACAAATACGTAAACTTTCCCTTGTGTTCTTGAATTTTGCTAATTTTGTCCACTTGCTCACAGTGAATGTGAGATAACCTCAAATCAAAGCTACAGCTCTGAACTGTTTGCAAACCAGTATTTTGAGCCTGTGTTAAAAATTTTGAGGTTTTTATATTTTAGTTCCACTTGGAAAATTCTGGTTTTGTTCAGATAATATAAAAATATACACATATATACACACACTTTTCTTTTGTTCTTATATATATAAATATATATATGCATTTTTGGTCCCTTTGCTCATTTAATTCTATAGCTATGATAGATGATGCACACTAAAACTGATGATATACAATGTTTTGCTTCACAATTTTGATCTTTATCTAAAGTGTGCCTTACTGAAAATTTCAGTTAAATCACTTCATGTTTTGCCTTTGTGGAATAAGTGTTTCCTCATTAAAAACCAAGTTGCCGAAGAGCTGGCTAAATCTTCCACATGGAAAATGTTCTGCTTTGTGCTGTCAACAGAGCCATGCAAAACTCTGCAGTGTAAATATGTCTTTTGCTCGGGAGCCCTGGAGGCAGGGACATTTGAGGGTAGGTACCCCAGTTCCAGAGGTTTTTCTGTTCTAGGGAGTCTGTAGGT
This sequence comes from Gymnorhina tibicen, assembly GCA_013399875.1. Classification (NCBI taxonomy): domain Eukaryota; kingdom Metazoa; phylum Chordata; class Aves; order Passeriformes; family Artamidae; genus Gymnorhina; species Gymnorhina tibicen. Next base: position 2,348,034 of record VXAZ01005100.1, on the reverse strand, counting down.
TTTTGTTGAGCTCTGATTGCTGGGAATGGCTCTGCTGGCAGCTCGTTCCTGCCTCTGCTCCTGCACCCCTGAGCCTGCCTGTGTGCTTTGGCTTTTAGGGCCTTGTGTGACCCAGATAGGAAATGAGCTGGGATCATTGCAAGGCATTTAAAATAATTGGGTATCAACAGCTGGCTTTATGGGAAGCTAACAGTGTAAATCCAGAGAGTTTTTATGATTTCAGTGGGTATTTTTCCTAGCATATAAAGCGGATCCAAGTAATTTTGGCTGGGAAACAGTTTCCCAACTTATTTCTATAATGATACCTTAGAGTTTTTCATTATAGTGAAAATCTCTAGTAGGTCTGAAGGGAAAAATTACCTCCACTGTTTCCAGACACCCAATATGTTTTCTCTGTGCTTGAATTTATGAGTTTTGGCAAAGATAACTCATAATATGATCAGGTTTCAGGGTAGTGGTTTCTTGCACTGAATCCCAAACAAACGTGTAACTGTTCAGAAGGCTCCAATGTGTCTTTGGTGATGTAAAAATATGGGACATTGGTCTCCAAAATCCTGCCAGTCTGTTTTTGTCTTCAGTGTATTATTTACTACACAGAGTATTGAAAGAGTTTTTTGAAGTACAATTTAATTCCCAACTTCTTTCAAAGTTTTATGGCATAAATTGCAGTCCTTGTCAAAAAGAGCAAGATTGGACTGTTGATGACAATTCTTCTGTTTCTATTGCTTTGTAAATAGATTCAAATATACCTGTTCATTAAAGACCTTTCCTGGAAGAGAAGTGCTTGAATCAAATGACTCTGAGAGGTGTAATGCAGAATTCCTCTCAGACTGGGACATTAGACTGGGACAGAACAGGTATTTCCATCCTGGGAAATTTGCTTCAATGTTTTGACATTTTGGTTTCAACTAAAACTTTTCTTTTTTTTTAACTTATAAATGTTGAAAATATCTCCTCTTAAACTGAATTTACTTTCTTCCTATCTTTGTTACATCCTTTATGGCCTTAAACACACCATGCTTGTGTGTGCAAACAGAAACCTTCTGACTCACAGCAGGAAGGCGGGTGTGTGTGTGTGTGCATTAGATTCACGTAAATTGTCCCCAGAAATTAAACATTTTCTGCTATCTTAAGGGAAATCTGTTATTTTTTAAGAATTATATATTGTCATTATCCTTCAAAAATTCTGATTTTTCTTGTGGAAACTGCAGTCTCCTCTGGAGTAGTCTATAGAAAATTCCTGAATATCTTTACTAAAGCTGTAAAAGATGCTGCTGTTACCTTTAGCAAGTCTATCTATTGCCTTACTCCACTAAATAGAAATTTCAGTGGCACTGATTAGAGAGATATCTCGGGCAGGAAAGTGCACACTCCATATATGTTAAGGTGATAGAATCTGACATTACAATGTTTGCATCTTATCTGCTGTGAGTCTTCCACATGCCTGGAACTCTGGAACTCAATGGATTTGTTCTGATGTACATCTGTATGAGACAAAAGTCAAGCTAATGTCCTCCATTTTTTCTGTGGATATTTTCATTCAAACATTTTTTAGTTATCAGCTAGCACGTCCTGCCTGTTTCTCCTGCTGTTACTGAGGGCCGGACAGGAGATTTCTCTCATGTGTCTTTGTAAATTGGATCATCTTGTGATACTGAATCATGCTGGTTGTCACTGGCAAAGCAGCAGGCTCCTCCTAACCCTCTTCCCTGTGTGGTTCTGTTTGATGGGATTCTTACACACTTTCCAACCACCTTGTAATCTCAGTTTCATCTGTAACTTCAAGCTTTCCTTTGAGTACCACATCAGCTACATTGTCAATGCTTTTTTTTTTTCATCTGTGTAGGAATTCAGCAAAAGCTCAGGTCTTGCTGTCTCAGCAGGGCACAGAGGGTTTGATTTGTGTCTGGATAACAGCACAGGTTGAATTATTGCAGTAGTTGGTTCACAGCCTCCCAGATTGGCTGCTACATGGTGTTCTTAAGTTTGAGCAAAACTCACTGTATGTGCTAAAGGCCATACAGTTGAACGTGTCTGAAAGCAGCACACCACACCTGTACAAGGCAGTGAATCATGTTGGAATGTGGCATTGTTTAAACCGAAGAGGTTTTAGCTTCCCTCTCCACATGCCCATGTCCTGGACTATCCCAGTGTCTGTGTGAGGTGTGAATGGACTTAATGACTGTAACATACCTCACTGAAGAGGATGTCTCACAGCCCTCACTCACAGTCCTTGAGGGAGTTGGACACTGCTGGTGTTGTGTTGCCGCTTCCCTCTGGTGCGGAAGCTCTGATTTCTTTCAGAGCCTGTCCTAAGTGACCTGGGAATCTCCTTTGATGCAGGTTATGTGCTTCAAAGGAATTAAGTTTTTTTGCATTTGCCAGTCTTATGGTTACACTCTTTTGATTTATAATTGCTTAGTTCTGCTGGTTGTTAATTGACTAATGACTGTAGATTACTTTGGGCATTCCACCTTGGGGACTTTGTTTGCAAAAATGTCGGAAATCTTGAACTTTTAATAGTGTCCAATAATTTCCTGACCTTGGCTAATGCTGGTAACTGTAACAGGATCTCTTGCTGCAGGGTATAAGAGGGTCTCCTGTAAAGTCAGAAGAGAGTTTGTCCTTTCCTGGTACTTACCTTTTACTAAGATCCCAGTACTGTAGGGAGCTGACTCAATAGGCAGCTTCTTGGATGTGTGTCTTGTCATGCATGTTCCTATAGGACTAAAAGACAAACAAAGCCTCCAGAGGTGGTGTTCAGTGTTTTAAATGCATGAAATAAAACTAAGTTTAATATTACAACCAATATTACATTTCTTTTCCTCACACTGAGGTTAAAACTTTGAGTGTATTTTGGATAATGTCTTAAAACATAGAGTTTTGGAGATCAAGGTTTCCAGTTTCAAGCCAGAGATGCACCTTATTTAAGAGTAGCAGAAAAAATGCAATTTTGTTGCAAATAAATAAGGGGAAACCTTGTAAGTCTTGTCTGTGTGAGTTTGTAATTTCATGACTGGAGACTGGTAGGTATTTTTATCATTGCCTGAAATGCTCATTAAAATACAAAGCACACTACTCGGGCTTTGAACTTGCTCTTATTTGCATCCAAGTACAAACATATGTAAAATTTTATGAAAATGTCAATCCCTACAGGCAAGACAGGGAACATATAAACGTGTGTTTAGACATGAGCCCGGAGGCACACACAGATGTTTGAGGGACGGTGTGCTGGAGAGTTCCTTCAGTCTCCTGGCTCTGTGGAGGTAGGGAATGGAGATCTGTGAGGCAGCAAAGGCATGAGGGTTAGGGATATGTTAGAAACCACGGAATGCCTGAGAGCAGAAATGTAGAAATTAGGGCTTCTGCCCCCCAAAAAGGAGGTGGGATCAGTAGCCCAGCTGAAGTGCCTCTACACTGATGCCCACAGGCGACGAACAGGAGGAGATGGGAGCCACTGTTCAGCACCAGTGTGGCCAGAAGGGATCTTCCCCCTGTACTCGGCACTGGTGAGGCTGCACTTCAAATCCTGTGATCACTTTTGGGCCACTGGCTAAAAGAAACACGCTGAGGTCTTGGAGTGTGTCTGGGGGAGGGCAATGGAGCAGGTGAAGGGTCTAAAGCACAAGACCCCAAAATGGTTATCAAGCACTGGAACAAGCTGCCCAGGGAAGAGATGGAGCCACCTTCCCTGGAGGTATTTAAAGGACAAGCAGACGTGGCACTTGGGGACACGGTGGACTTGGCAGTGCAGGGTGGACAATTGGACTTGGTGATCTTAGAAGTCTTTTGCAACCGAAAGGATTCTTTGACATGATATATACGCATAAAATCCCTTTTAGGGTGATCTAGGAGCATGAGAAGCAACTGTGAGATAACATGTAACCTGAAACATTCGGTGTCTATTTAGAGAGTGGGTTAAATGTTACAGCAGGCTAAGACATGTAGAAGGAGGGAAGTGACATAAAGTTTAATGCTAACCAGCACATATCCTCCCTTGCTAATCTATATATTACAGAAGAATTTTTCTGTCAGCCTCCTTTTCAAAATTAAGCTTTCAGCTTGAAGCTTCAATGTAAAGAAGAGACAAAGCCTGATTTCACCCCCATACTCTTCAGAGCAAATCAAGCATCATTTTAAGAAAGTCAGTGAACCAAGTCCTTATGCATTATAAATTGGCACTGATGATAATCAAGCTATTTCAGTTTATGCTAAGTTAAAATCAGCCATAATTAAGAGCCTAACAGTCAAGAAGGTGTGACTAAAATCAGGTCAACCTACTAGAAACCTGAAATATTTCTTTTTGCTAAAGCTGTTTAAGGACATTGAGGCATTACTATGAAGGGCGAGGTGGTGAGGTTTCTACAGATGGATGCTGGTCTGAGTGAAGGCAGGAGCCTTCCCTTGTAGCTCTGTGAAATTGCTTTATTCTGTCAGTGGAAATCTCATCAGCATACTTGTCTCTGGTTTTCATGAACCCCCATCAGAGGAAGAAGTGTCAATAGCTTAAGCGCTTCAGCCTTTTCAGTGTTTTGAACAGATTGCTTGGTTTGTATAGCAACTTCAGGAATCAAGTGCTCAGTGTAGGTATCCTCCAATCATCCTAGGGATTCAGTCCAGGTTCAAACATCTCATAACCTGTAGGTATTTCAAGTCCTCTACTGTATCAGTCAACTGAGAGCATAAATATTTTCATGCCTTGGCTACACAGTCCTTGTAACAACTTACAGTGTCTTATCTAAACGTCCCTTCTCAGTTTCTGATCTATGAGTCAAGAGGATCACACAAGGTATAAAACGTGTTACATTAAATTTCCCTCTCCTTTGGGAAAAACCTATAAAGAGTGAAAATTACTAATTACTCATTTTCGATTTCCTTAACGGCTGTAATGATTTAATTAAAACTGAGGAGATTCCCTATGGTTTATTGGAGGAAAACATTTCTTTCTCAGATTAGTGGTGCTAGATGAAATGGTATCTGCTAAGTTTCTCCCTGATATTTGTCTGTGGTGGAAGGACATGCACCGTGGTGAATGGTGCTGTTTTTCTTGACCATAAGCTTGGCCTGACAAACCCCTGTTCATGTGCAGTTTGCCAGTACGGCCTTCTCAGGCTCCTGAAGGGGAAAAGAGGGAGATCTGCACTCTCACTTCCCTCAGATATCTACCCTGCATCAGTTTCACTTGTCCAGAGAGCCTGAGTGTTCACAGGGTGGAGCTGGGAACTAAACAGGTGTGATGCTTTCATAAAACTTCACGTGTTCTGCGTTGATGGGGGAAGCCTATTCCAAGGTTCAGAGGAATAATACTCTTTTTACTTTTCAAGATCATTTCAATAAGGCTGAAAAGTAAAGGAATAATACAACAACTCAATGGTTAACTTGGACAAGCTGTGTCGAATTGAAGAAGTCAAAGTGCCAGTGTTTGGTTGCTCAGCTGGTGTTAAATTTTCCCAGCGTGCACACAGGATGTGTCAGAGCCATGTGGTAAGGAAGGCAATTAGTTGTGCACAGGAGATAAGCCATGAGCTGGGGCTCGTTTTGTGCACTTAGGGAATAGCAAGGTGACATGACGTGTGCTGCATTTCCACCTGCAGTGCTCCTCAGACCCGATAATTTCTGTGTGTTTAGTCTGAAGACTTCCTTAAGAACCAGACTGATTTACAGGCAGCCTGGATTTTACACATTGCATTGGACAGGGAGTTTGCACAGATTGAAAGAACAAAGCACAAGGCAGTGCTGGATCCACTGAGCACAAACACGCCTCAGTGAATAACACTCCCTAAGCTTATTTAGCACCACACACTGCAAAACGCGCTAAACAAAGAACAAATTGCTGCTCTAAAGAGCTTCCAGACATAAGGACCTGAATCCATATGATACAGTGAATAATCTGTGCCAGATAAGCCTTCTAGCTGAAATGTTCAGAAGAAGTTCTTAATTGGAAGAAGCGAGGGGATATAAGTGGGAGTTATGTGTATATCATTAGCAAGAGAACAAATGTCTCCAGCTTTAAATAATGTTGACTACAATAAATTAAAATAAAAAGGAACAAACTGACACTTGATTTGAAGCCTGAGATGAGTGTTAATTTGAATTTTCTTGACGTATCTGGCTTGTTTCATAGTCTCGGGAATACTTAATTGGACTCTTTGTGCTTCAACCGTTTTATTTCAAGAAATTTCAGGTTATTAAAAATGCCAGAACAAAATAATAATTAAAAAAACCCAAACAAAAACCCCAAATCTCTTTCAAGTCAGACACTGTTAAAATTTTATATTCTGTGACTTTGAATGGAGTTTGACTCACCCTACTAAACATCCTCAGCTCAGCCTCAGCTTTTTTACTATTCAAGCATTGCCTTCAGCTCTTCCTTCAAACATGTTGCTGCTGCTGGATACCCTGTGATGCCTCCGAGGTGAAGCTCTTTTTTGGGAGTGACTTGCTGCCATGGGAGTTCAGATTTTTGAAACTGCAGAGTGGATGGGGGAGAGGATTTCCTCACCTGAAAGTTAAATGCAGGTGGTTGTCTAAGGAATGCATATACTCTTCTCATTTACCGATGCTCAGCTTTGATGGGAGAGAGCGTTATGGAAGGATCCAAGGCAGGGAAAATATATTTAAAATTGAGCCCAAAACCTTGACTCTACAGTGGTCAGTGTAGCACTGCATTATTGTGCTTTGTTGAGACATCTCAAGAGCCCGTGTGGCAGTGCTGCTTGGGCACCCATGGAAACCAGTTTGAAGGAATGCCAGAGAAATGATAAGATGAATTATACTCAGTGAAAGTACAAGGACAGACCATTTTCAGAGTTTGCTTTTTCATATTCCAGTCAGGTAAGAAACCTCATTTTCTAGTGGGAAATAGAATTAACTTGTCTGAGACCTCTTGAAATCTCTTGTTCATTTAAAGTTTGCATTGTCTCTCCCCTGATTTAGTGCTCTCTCATGCTGAAGTTCCTCTCCAGCTGTGGGGAGGAAAACACAGTGTTTAGGGAGATACTTTAGACTGACTCTTAACTCTTTTTGTTTGGGTAATGTGCAGGTTGAAATGCTGCCATGTGTAGTAGCCAACATTTCTCATCTCAGTCTTTTTCCTCACTGGAGCTGGTCTTACCTTTTCTCCAGAACACATATTGCAATCATGGGTGATTGTGGGTATAAATCTCATGGCTCCTTTTTCCATAAGTAATCTGAGCAACTTGACTGTAAATAATGTCAAATATGTGACCTTTGTCCCTAATCCTGCCATTTTGAAAAAACATTTTGAGGGATGTTTTTAAATACATTTCTGTATCTTACAGCATTGTCAAATTTACAGTTCATTCCTTGCTTCCATAAGCTTTTAAAGCAATAACATTGACAGTTCAAGCAAGGAGAGTTATTCAGTTCTCTGCAGATCCTGAGATTCAATGAAATTATGATGTCAGGAAGATTCGAGCCTTGCTTTAGTCAACCGAAAATATTGACAGAAAACAAATAAAATCCAATTTTTCTACTGAACCCAACCATTTTATGTCATGCATCCAAGCGTTCTTCTTGGATGTGACGATGTGAATTGAAAACATTGTTTTATCAAATACCATTCCAGCTGTAGAATCCCATATCATAAAATTGAAAACACCTTTAATGTTCTGGTTTCTTGCAGTTTTCTATGATGCCCACTGTAGGAAATATTTTTGAGGTAAACAAGAAATAAACCTGTCACTGAATGAATTCTGTTTGTTCAAAGAGGCAATGACTGTCCTTGCTGCAAGAGCTGTGCCTTCAGTTCTGCAAATGATGGAACTGCAGGAAGAGAAATTGCACTCATAATATGTTTCCGTGAGCACTTGTATATTAAACCTGAGTTTTTCACAAGTGTTTGTAACAAGTACAGCACTTCAGAATAGTTTTTTTCTCTAATGATAGAATAAGTCAGTAAATGAGCGCAGCTTGAAATTTGGAAGCTTTTCCCATTAATTTATTTAATGTATTTATTTAACATATGAATGTATTACAGCTGAAACTATGTATTAGTATTTGGATTCAGCATGACTATAATTAAACCAGAATTGATGAGCTTAAGCCATGTTGTCAATAAGAGCCACAGGAGGGCAAAATGGTAAAAATTATGTCTAAATCTATCCAGTAGAGACAATGATGTTTATTTGCCAGTAGTTCCACTACAGTTTGAGGAGAGAAGATACACTGTAATTCAAATTGTGCCTATTTTCTTAAAAGTTTACAAAATATAAATTAACTAGGGATTACTTGGAGGATGCGTTTTGTTCCAAGGTGCACAAATGGGCTGGGACTGGAGTTTTTCAACACTCCACCTACTTTGCAAGCAGAGGAAGCCACCAAGGTGACAGGTTGGCACAAGCACCACTGAACAAAGCAGGCACTTACATGGGCTCCTCACCTGGCATGCTTGGCAATAGTTTAGGTGTGTATTAGTTTAATTTGATCCATCAGCATGTGCTTAACAGCTTCGAGTGTTAAAGCAATCAGGAGAAGAAAACAAAGCATCCAGCATCTGTGAGGGGCCTTTCAGACAGCAAACAAATGGCTAATAAACCACTGACCCAAACCAATTGTTGCCAAATGGGCACACACAGGGGGCATCAGCACAGGATGGAGAGAGGAAAGGCACCTTGGTCAAGCTGCAGCACTTCCATATGTACAAAGAAGGAGGGAACTGCAGTATTTTAAACATCATTAGGTTACAATTTTACAGAGGAGTACAAGCCTGTGAGTTACACAGGAGGCACATTTGATATGGTGGAATGTATCATTTGGTCAAATTAGGATGCCGGGGGCATGACCGGTTATCACCGAGGCCTCTCTGAAAATAAGTGAAATTAGGTTTTCACAGGAATCCCCTGAAAAAGCAGGACTGCCAAAGGAACAACCACTGCTATCTCAGGGGTGACTCCCATACTGCAGGAGGATGTGGGATACCACGGGCCATGGTTTTTGGAGGATTTTAATGCCTGGGAAGAAAAGAGAAAGTCAGAGCTGTGGGAGAGCCTTGTTTTCTGGTGGATAGCCTCACTGTAGGTTTGGGATACACTGGGTGCTTTGGGAATGGACTCCTCTGTTGGTCCTGTTCCCCACGAAGTGTTCCCAGCCTGGCCACAGTGAAGTAACTCAGAAGAAGCCCCTGAGGTGCGAATTAGGAGAGCTCTGCAAGAGAGGGCTCATAATTGGGGTAGCATCTGTTACAATGGGCTACTGTTCATTTGCTTAAAATGCAGCCAAATTGCAGCTCGTGGTGAACCTTCTCATGTGATAAACTGGCCCCTGTTCTGGACAGCCTGGCATGAGCACTTCTGTTATGTATTTTTCTGAAGTAAGAAGATGATGCTGTGGGTTTTACTGTGATTTCCCTGCTGCAAATTTGATGCTATTAGTGTTTTGTTGTTTTTCATTCTTCTCATTTGGCATTGTTTTATCCCTCTGAAATAAGGATAAAAGTAATCATAGAGGCAAGGTTTATACATTGTTTTTTCAGTATTTGAGATACAAAAGCCTTGCCAAACTTATTTTCAGGCTGTTTTCTTCCATTTTCTCTCCCTTCCCCGCTGATGTTTCTAGGCAATACAGAACTGTAAAGCAGCAGTAAGAAAAGGCAGTGTGGGCTGCATTCCCAGCAATGTTTTGATATTTTGTTCTTTCTGTAACTGTGAATTACACACAGTTTACTTTTGTGCGTGACAAACAGGCAACATGGGCTACCCTATAAAACAGACAGGTGTTGGGTCTGGCCTCAGAACTCTGTCTGTGATAAACACTTCCCTTTATGTGGCATTTTCTATTAGGGCTGGCAATGGCATTAAATTCAAATGCAACTTTCAGGAAACTTTCTTGCATATGCTATCAGTCCCAAACTGCCAAACAATGTCAGGAATTAGAGTAATTCAGAATATAAAACTGAATTTGTAGGGCAGCTGGCCTTTGTCTCTGCACAAGGCTAACCCAGATTTCACATTACCAAGCTGAGATGCTTCAAGTCGTATTAGAGCTTTCTAACATCTTTAGTCAGACCCTGTATCTCTATCAAAGCTGCTTATTTGAATGTGGCCATCTGTGAATTGCTGACAGACTTTCTGAGCTCACGGCATATGTTTGTGCAAACAAATATAAAATAGAGCATAGAAAAGTGTGTATTGGAAGGGTGATGGTGAAAGGGATTGGCTCATCTCTTGGTGAAGGCTCCGGGACTGTGGTTTTAGGTTTAAACAAATCTGCCATGTAACCGGTCATAGCTCAGGTCTTTAGGACAATGGCTCTGTATGTGTAGATACAGCCTGGGAGAGTTGGTAAATGAGCAGATAAATGAGGATAAAGGCTTATAAACAAATTCTGCCAATTCTAAAATATGGACAGTATAGAGTTAACCTAGATTTAACTGTCTGGAATGCAGCAGCCAGTTAAAAGTTAAAAGCATCCTCCTTTTAACCTTACAACTAATCTCAAGAGCTGCTTCAGCAAGCAGAATCAAGCATCCCTTATTAGTTCCCTCCTCTGGCTGGCTTACTGAATGAAATTCTGTGGCCTTCATTATTCAGGAGGTCACACTTGAAGATAATGATGGCCCTGCTGCCTGTGAAATCTAGTACTTCTGCAGTTCTAGAGGGTTAAGGATCAGGAACTGGATTTTGATGTCATGCCCTGGCATTATCTCTCCTTGTTATTCAGCTCTGTAATGCTGTGAAGCCACACTATCACTTGTGTGATTCCCAGAGGGGAAAGAGATTTGCAGAATTTTAGTATTCTTTACAAGCCAACAACCAGAGAAAGCAAGATCTGGCATAATTTTTCAAAGATGATAGGCAAAATGGAAGTGAAAAAGAGAAACTGGTAATTAATGGCTGCTTTCAGTAATAGCTGTGTTTGTAGTGTGGCTAATTCTGCATCTCAGTTTCATCTTCAGCCTGGTGGTTTCTACCTTTCCTGAAGTGCTGTGCAATGCTGTGAGAATGCTCTGGAGGACAGGGTATCATTATGGTGTGTCACTTCTAGGTAGAAGTATTCTGGGTAGAAGTGACTACCAGTGGTTTGAGACATGGATGCACTTTGATCCTCCCCACTGGAAGGGCTGTGTGCAGAATAGCTGGAAGCAGCACAGGAGAAGTAGCAAGGGAAGGGAAGCAGGGCAGTTCAGGGAAGAACCCAGGCAGAATTTTTTCACCATCTGGTGCAGCAGCCAATTGCCTTGAGCTGATCTCCTTTCCATGACTTTTGGGATGGAGGGAAGAGCTGCTGTACTTTTAATAGAAATGTACCACCTTTAAAATTCCTTTGACCTTTTGGCAGGAGGAATATGTTGTACTCAAAACACTAATTTGAAACCAAGAATTTCTAAAAAAAAGTATGAATTGTATGAATGAGAGGGCCATTTCAAAGAACAAAGATGCTTTTATGTTTATTTTGGGTTAAGCTTGTTTTTAGAAAATCTATCTGTTCCTGTTCTCTCTGGACTAATACATCAGATTGTGACTTGTCTTGTCTGCCTGCATGAACAGTGCTGCTTTCTGATAAATGTTATAACACAGCGTGACTCGGATGAGCCTCCTCATGCCTTCAATGCAGGACTGTCACAATGAAACCTGTAAGAATGTGTGTCTTTTGATTCACCACTCCATCAGCACTGTGCTGATCCTGCAGCCATTTTTAGAGCTATTTGTTTTATCTTTGCCATGTATTGCTTGGCCGCTGCTTGTAGAATCCCAATGGAATATTCAAACTAATCTATCAAAGGCCAAGGTGATCTGGTATGAATAAAAGAAAAGAAATAATAAGAAGAAAAGGGCGACATTTGAAACCTGTCAAATTGTTGTATCATGTTCTTCACATCAGGGCCAAAACTCAAGAAGGAAAGTTTGATTTTTAACTATGGATTTTCCAAGACAGAGAAGTATACCAAAGAAGATCTGGGAAACTCTTTCTGAGAACTGTCCCAACCAGTGCAGACCACATGATAAGTCTAGAGAACATTGTCTTTATCACTTTGTTTTGTATCCAGTAGAATAAGAGAATATAATTCTCTAATTCTCTCATAAGATATAAAATACTAGTTTAATTTTCTTGCTGAAATGTATCAGATTTTTATTTGTAAAGGTCTCTGGTGTTTCTCAGTCCAGCATAGGAAAATTCTGAAGCGTGTGCTGAGACATTTCTTGCCAAACTCTGTTTGCAGTATTTGCATCCCCTGTGGGATATCTTGGATTGTGCCATTGACACATCATGGGGAAATTGCCTTTCCCTAGGAGAAGTGGCATAAATGGTGGAACATCTCCTGAGATGGGAAATTTCTTCAAAGAGGAGCTATAGGGCATGAGTGGGGTGAGCACAGAAACAAAGCTAGGATCTTCTTCTAGCTAGACTTTCCATATCCCAGAAATAGTAATACTTAACCCACAAGGATTTGTGAATCATATTAAAATGAAATTGCGATGTATGAATATTGTGCCAAATTTCTATTAGCTATTTTGAAGTTATACATTTTTTATCATTTAAAGTATGCTAAAATTGTTCCTGATCTCCTGCCTGCCTGTTTAATTTTAACCAGTGCTGACAGCAAGAGCTGGTAGAAGCATTCTGAATTAAAGCTAAAAGTCAGTGCAGAAAAAACCCAAACTATTTCTGTAAAATAATTAATTCATTTTGCTGATGGACTCCATTTGCCATACACTCTAAATCCTGTTAAACAAAGATAACAATATAATAGATCTCCACAACATCCAGACACCTGAGGCAGGCGTTTCTTTATAAAATTCAGGGACAAGACTGTCCTCTCATATTCTGTCTCCTTCACTTTCTGTATGTACACACAGACAAGTAATTATAAATGACACGTCATTTTTTGAGGGCAGAATTTGGTTCTGAGTTAGGTACAGTGTGTTTGTGGAACTAATGGCTATAATATTTCTTTTGAAATGTTATATTCTGTCTCCTGTTTCTATTTTGCTTGCCCTCTAGGTAAGCAAAACCATTTATAGTCAACAGATATCAAGTGAGACATGGCTGTAGTGATTGTATAAGTTAGGAAAACTGAAATTGAAGCTAAATTTTTTAGATTATCCTCTGCTCAGCAGGTGGTGCATGTACTGTTGACAAAAGAAGAAATCACTCTGCAAAAGGAGAGGCATATATTTTGGTTAAAGGTCTTGTATGCACACAAGGCATGCATGAAAGTGGAAAAGGACTTAATTTTACTGGCAAAAATAGTAGTTTTGCCACAAAAGCCTTGACATTGTATCATTTGAAGAGATACCACTGCTCAAAAATCTTGTGTGTTAGAACTGATAATGCTTCAATAGTAATACCTAAGGGTGAAATAGAAATCAAATGAAAGTGTGTGTGGAGCTACTCCAGAGATCTGTTCTGTGTGTATTAGAAATGTGATTCTCCACATGTTGACGAAAATACACATCAGTGTAATTTCTGGTGCCCTTCTTGCACCGAGTGTTACAGCGTGTAGTAAAAGGTCTCAGAACTGACAGAATAGAAAATTCTCTTGTGTTTTACAATCCTTGTGCTCTTCCCACTTTTAGATGCAGGAATAGAAGAGATACATGGTAAGAGAAAGGGAAAGCAAGGGAAATCTTGGCTTCTTTGGGACTGTATGGCTTCAGCTGTCGTTGTCCTGTGCTAGTTATAGTCCCCATCTGGGTGTGCTACCCTTTGTATTTGTGCAGGCTAGAGCAAGTCAAGAGCTGCTGGGACTCAGAAAATTCATTTTGGCATTAGGTAATTGTATTTTCTCAAGTGGGATTCAGCTCACAAGTATACCAGGCACTCAGAGATACTGTTCCCTGCATCCTTCTCTCTCCCAGCTGTGTTTCCTTCAGACATCTGTGGAACTTATTCATGTAGCTGTGAGAGAGAGAGGAGCAAAGCACGTATAAGAGTAACGAAAAGTTCTTACTGTGGCCCTATAAGGGCGTGTGGAATCATGTGCTTATCTTGACCTGTCTAATTTACCAGACCTTTAAAAACTATTTCAACATTACTTGATCATTTCCTATTTGTGCAGAAATTGTCTGCATTTGCATTCAATGTATTTAAAGGATGTAAATCCATTGAATACAGCAGAGTCTAATTGAAAGAGATGGTTTTTGAATCAAACTTAAACCAATCTATTTTTTCTTCTTTATGATTACCTGCCTCCCTGAAAATCCTTTCGTAACCAATAACTTGTAACTCCTGTAAAGATACAGCATCCATTGCCTGGGAACAGAAGGCACTGGTTTAGCAGAAGAACACAGGCTGCCATCTGAGGCTGTGCAGCTGACAGCCTGATGCCAGGCCAACAGCCTGGGAGGTTAAATCTGGACTGGACACTTCAAGGCCAAGAGTTCCTGCTCATGTGTGTTGTGCCCATGCTGTGGCTATGACGTGCTGCTGCTCTCTGTGCTGAGAAGTCCCCTGAGGGATTCACAGGCTCAAGGCAACAGCCATGGTGTTGGCTTGTTCTTTGATAAATTCAGTCCCCCAAAAAACACCACAGAAGCCCTTGTACTGGGCTGAGGGCTTTCCACTGGGGTCTATCAGAACTTTTCAGTTTCTTCTCTGTAGCTGAGTATCCCATTGTGAGGTATTCCCTCAAGGAAAGGAAATTTATGGAGCGAGGATGCTGCATGTTAGGGGGAAGCTGCCCCTGGACGCTATGGCTTTAGGCTCTGTATTAATAAATACAGTGCCAGCACAGCACACGTCACCTTCACTTTCACTGTTCGCATGATCCAAAGTCATTCCTCTCTTTTACCATTTCCATCCCTTTTACCATCCCTAAAAACCATTTCAGTTTGGTTTAGATCTTATTTTGTCCCCCACTGTATTGAAAGATTCTGCATTTCAGAACCGCACTGTGTCAGGGGATGCTGCTCCTAGCTTAGGTCCATGTTCTTCACTCAAGTTCCTTTCCACGTCCCTGCAGAAGGCAGCTGTGCCGTGGCCCCTTCTGTATCTGATACAAGTTTTATCATTTTTTGTTGTCTGGTACAGAATGAAAAGAAGTAACATGAAATACAGCAAACCTACCTCTTTCTGTTTCACTAGGAAATTATTTTGGAAAAAGCTCGTTATTGCTCACAGGAGAGGAGTAATGATGCTTTTAACTTGTAATTAAAAAAATCTCAAATTAACATGCATTTGAGAAACTTTTATTTTTTTATAATTTATTTTCAGCTCTGGATACAGATCCTGAGACCATTGTTCTATTACAACACCATCTTTATTTGGGAGATGTCAAGCAGCTGGAGATATTTTAAATCTGTATTGTATAACTCTCTTTTTGATAAGAAGGTGAAATATTTTTTTCCAAACAAATTTTTATGTCTTAGATTTTATTTCAATCAAGCCTATGATTTCATAATTTTATCAAATGAATGCAAACTATCTTCCAGTTACTCTCCTTGCTGTGGGGTTGGTTTAATATAAAATGTTATTTGTATTCAAATAGTAGCTTCTGGCGTATCATTTTTACAAAGGATTAAACTTACTCTTGAATAAATAAGCCTTGGACTGTGAGAACATACATTTAAAGATACAATTCTGCAGAAACCTCCTACTTTAAAAGATAATTCTCACAAAGCTTCCCCATAATACTGGGTGATATGCAGGTTTCATGGCATTATTCCAGATCTAGAAAATGCAATGCCAAATGCCCTGCTTTCATCACCTATCCTAACATCACACAGACCAGGGAACACAAACTGAGTGTATCTTCCCCTGCCCACAGCTCTCTAAAGCTCCACTGATCCCTCCCCTCAAATTGCTCAGAACTACAATATTTAATAGTATTTTTATAATTTTGCTGTTAAAGATTTCTTCCTCTGGAGCAACAGTTTATTTACTTGAATTGCTGATTAAGCATTGCCTACTCAGCCTCCTAAATATTGATTTAACTTGCAAGCTGGAAACCAGGAAGATCTTTATGGCTTGGGAGGCTGTAGAAGAGTCTATGCTCAGATTTAATGATGTTGGGCGTAACTCCTTCTTGCTCTCTGGGAGGACAGGTTTTATGCAGAATTCCTTGAGACCCCCGTGCAGCCCATCACAGCTGCTGGTGTTGCACAAACAAGGACAGTAACTGTGGTTCTAACTTGAGAAGAGGCTGTCAAAAACATTGTAAAGCTGCATTATTTTCAAAGACAGAGAATCAGACTTCAGCGAGGAGTCTAGAGCTGAGCCATAGACTTCACCCTCCTGTGGCTTTCAGTGAACTCCCACCGAGGTTCTCATCACCTTCTCATGTTTCTGCTGCATGGGTGAGAGGGAAAATATTGTTGTAGAATAATGTGCTGTAATTCTTAAAGGAGAAAATTTGCTTTAGGACACAGTGTGAGATAATCAATAGGTCTAATACACAGCCTTCCAGATGATATGCAGAGTTCCTGGAGTTGTGTTTGTAAAAAATGAAAGACTTGTGCGAGGAAACCTGTTGGTTTAGGAACTGTAGGTTAGAGGGGTAGAATGCAGAAAAGCTGGAAAGTCCTGTCTTTTATTCCATTGCACATGAGTTTCAGGGGTTTACCCACTTTACTTATTTAAAAGAAAGGCAACAGTAATTTTAATTTATGGCCCAAATGGAAGAATGTTGTAAATTAGGCAAGATTTGATGTATGAAGAAAAATGTTTCATTCAGTTGGTGCCATGAAAAACAAATAGCTTATTAAGGAGGAGATGTTACAGGAGCCTATCTCAAAAAAGAATACAAGATTGGAAAGCTTATAATATCTTTTCAGCTGAAGTGACTGCTGGTAAGAATGAATCAAGCAATGGCCAGGAATGCACAGACCCAAGGCAGATGTAATTTCAGAGTCAAGTTGTAAAAAAATCAAACCAGAAATGCATATTAGTTTTGTTCATTTTATACCAGGGCAAAAAAAAGCAAACATTGAGGATCTGTGCACCATCTCTTACACTAACCTGCCAATACAATAGTTGCAAGTGATGGGATTTGTTTCTGGTGAGCCATTTACTCATCACAGAGACAGTAGCTGCAATTTTCTGTGGTTTATGACCTCCAAACGCTCCTCTGCTGGCATTATTGGGGTCTATTCTTCACTCTAGCTAAGCAGTTCTTATTTCACATGAATTGAGTTGCTCTTTTAATCTATCCTTTTACTCCTCTTGTTTAAAGCCATATTAAATAATTTCTTTGTAAATAGATTCAAAGCAGGAAAGAAGATGATTTCTGAATAACTTGGAGTATTGATTTAGCAAATTCCTGGCACAGCTGCAGCTTGAGCCTGTGGTTCTACAGTGGCCATTGCTTGAAGGCAAGAACCACTGACACCAGTTGAGAAAGAGAGTTTGTTTATTTCAGAACTATTGCCTAAAAACTGATAAGCTTGAAATCCCACTTTTGCCAGTGAACTCTACAGGAAAGGAAAGAATTGAATATTTTAATGAGACTCACTGTGGTATAAAATAATTGTGGGTTTACTCGTGAAGAACATCACAACAATCTTTGTCCAAATGTATAAATTGTCAACCCTTGGCACATAATTATTGAAAAAAAAAAGTAATTGGCCAATAAAATTTTTATTATTCCAGTGACTCTTCAAAATTTGTGAACATATCAAATGCCATTAATTATCTCTGTGAACTCTTGGGACCTCATCTGGTCTTGTGTCTGCAGGAACAGACTTCTAAATCTGACTGCTGCAGATCCAGGAAAGCATACTATTCTTCAGCCTTTCACCTCAGTTTCAGATCAGTGTCTCCTAAATGTTTTTGTGTTATGGTTTAAAAAAATAATAAATAAGATTGATAATATAATTCTTGGACTCGATGCAGACTCTTCCTCCCTTTAGTCATTAGGAAAATATTTTCTCTAACTGATCATATTGTAAAACGTGTTATTTCAAACCACAGATATTGACAATTATTATAAATCAAGCTGAACAGACATAATTAAAATTTAATTTCAAGTTTGTCAAGGTCTTTGGAAGTGTATCCTATGGGCCATCTGTGTCTAGCTTGTGGCTTGTTTCCAGCTGAGTTCGGGCCAAAAGTTGACGTTGTTGAACCCCCTTTCAAAAACAATTCCCAGGCACTTCAGAGGGCGAGTGCCTGTTAAGCTGAGTGAAGATTGAATGAAGTTTCCAGAATTTGTCATTAAATATGAGTTGTGGGAAGAAATGGTTCTAAGAAATGAGATACTTTTAACCAATATTGCTTCCTAATTACTTCTGATTTCCTCTCCAGTGCTGACAAATTCAGTGCCTAGCATTGTCATCATTCACGTTCTGACAGCCCCACTGAGAACGATGAAACATCAAAGGGATAATGTGACTCTCTAGGGGTTTTTCACATGTGCAT
The DNA here is from genome assembly GCA_013399875.1 of Gymnorhina tibicen. Taxonomy (NCBI): domain Eukaryota; kingdom Metazoa; phylum Chordata; class Aves; order Passeriformes; family Artamidae; genus Gymnorhina; species Gymnorhina tibicen. The sequence goes on along the minus strand of VXAZ01005100.1, from coordinate 2,329,719 downwards.
CAGCTCGGTGGTCATGTGGAAAGAAAGCGAGTCTATGTTTGAGGGCAGACTTGCATTCTTGAATTTGCCATGTACCATGAACTCGTGCTAAGGCAGTGCAGCTTTTACGCTTTGTTCCTGAGCAACGAGGTTTACAAAGTGTCAAATGTTCTTGAAATGCACGTGGGAATGTACATTTATAGGGAATACCAAAAATCTATGAACTGAAAGCAGTTTCTCTAGGCTCTCCTCCTACAAACCCTTATCTATATTTCACTTTTTATTCATTGTGTCTTTTCTCACTGACATCAGCACCCGGTTTGCAGTACACAGAGAAGCATGTGCTTCAGCCTGCAAGTTCAAGGCTTTATGGACTCCAGCATAGCTGTACAGATATTCTGAGCAGGACTGGCACTAGGTCAAAAAATACACAAAGTAATTCATTGTAAGATAAGACCTGAGCTGATACAGCCTCAAGCTAGTATAGGTAGATGCCTATGCAGTTACTATAGTAATTTATTTGTGAAAATAAAAAAAACCCAAAAAAGCCTTGTCTATTTTCAGCTACATGTTTACTCTTGGCGAGCTCGAGTGCTGGTGTAAATTTTCAGTATGGGTTTGCTTAGCAACTCTTACAAGATAGAAGTAAATTAGTATTATCTTTCTTTCAATATGGGCACAATCTGACAGTTCTGTTAAAAGAAATTCTGCAAGCAGAACAGGGAGACAACAACTCATAATGTCAGTGCTCATGACCAACAATATTTAGCAACTCATGTCTTAATTATTATTTTTTTTAATTTTCCTTTTGGTTATCTTATAGCTGTTGATGACACACAGTCAAAAAGCTAGGGATTACCCATGAGTTAATAATTCTAATGGCCCCTCTGTGATTTTGATGGGAAAAAAGCCACCAACCTCAGAAACCAAAACCAAACCCTCAAAATTCTTAGAATATCTCTGTCTTTTTGCTTTCAAATGTCTGAAAGCAACCAAGAGATCATTGGATGTATTTATTGCTCAGATATTTCATAACCGTGTTTTAATTTTTAAAATTATGATTGCTCTAGGGGCTGGTGATTAGATAAGTGTTCAATATGTTCAATATATTCAGATGGGAGCTAAGTACTACTGTTCACAGATGAGGCATTATAGTTACTATAGATAGTTTAATGAAAATGTCAGCTCAATTTTCAGTAGCACTCAAGAAAGAAAATTGAATTTAGGAATTATTGGAGAAGAAATTGAGGCTAGAACTGTCTGAAAGTGTTCTGTGAAAGTACGACAATACGCTTGCCATCCTCTTAACATTTTCACTTTGTCAGCTTCTGCTGGCCAGTTTCAGAGCCCTTGATCTGACCTAGTTTGGCTGTTCTTTTCTTTTCTGATACTTGAAACTCAGACTGTTCTTTGTCACAAATCACATTGCTCTAAGGTGTTTTTATCATATGGTGTAAGATTTTCTCTGATTCTTTTTTCTTGATCTATTAAAAGAAAAGATAAAGAATGCTGAATGCAAGGAGGAAAAGGGGATTATCTCATCTTGCAAACTTATTCCTAAGTATCCTGTAGCAATTCTGGAAGTGAAAAGCCACATCTGAACAAGAAGAAATTGTACTCTTGTGATCAGCCTGATGGAAGCCAATGAAATTATTCCAGTGTGTAATGTTTGGCCATTGCTTGGATATTTGTAGCTGCATGAGCTTGTAGAATGCTTTTCAGTTACTAACAGATAGTACTATATGCTGTTTAAATGAATTTATGCACATTTGGTAGGCGGCAAATATATTATTTAGCTGGAAAGTCATCTTGTAGTGATGAGCAGTCTTTACACTTTGCATTCAGATGTAAGTGCAACATGAAAGATGCTCTAAAGCAACTGCTGAATTGGTTCCTTACACCCTGCCTGTCCTTCTGCCCTCAGTCACAATCTGTAGAGCAGAATGTTTTTGGTAGGATGGGGTCAAACAAATTACCCTTAGAAGATTAAACTTTAATTATTTTGATTGAAGATGAAGATTAACTCTACCATAACTGCAATTGTGTTTATTAATTGTGATAAAATATCATGTGGGATTTGGAACCAGTGGCTGCTTCCTGTTCTGAACCAAAAATAATGACTGAGTACATACTTGAAGACTGATTTCATTAATAAAATCTGTCACCAGTTAAGCATTAATGCGACAGGAAAATGAAATCAGTGTGGCACAATATTACTTCTCCTGCATTGATAACTGTATTTGTAACCTGAGAACTTTGCCGGCAGAATTGGCAACTTGTAATTACATTGGCATGGCCATTGGAGTGTTTGAGTGTCAGATGATTAGAATTGATGAACCCTGGTTAATGAAAAGCCCTAAAGGTTAGTCAGTCATTTTTATGTAATTGAAGACAATCTCAATTAACTGATAACAGTACTCTTATTTTTTAATTTTATTTTTTTTTACTCATTTAAAGATACATGTAAGGTTTCACTTTGTTTTCCATTCAGTGAAGAGGTTTATTTAGGTGGGATTAGTGAACTAGTGAATTTGACAGTGTTTTTTACTACCTCAGTCATCCACTATAGAAAGTCTGATTATGTCCTTGCTTATGCCCTGCATCACCCAGTGATCACCCCTGAACTTCTCTGGCTTGAGGCAATTGTAAGTAAAGGAAGACTATGGCTTCATAATAAGAATCCCAAACACCATATTAGCACAGCAGCTAAACTGGCTGCCAAAGCACGCGTGTGTTTGAGGCGTTTCGTTAACTGCTGCTACAGGAGCAACAGACATGGAGACAGTAATTTCAGCAATTAGGATGGTCTGTTTGTGAAGTGATTCATAATATGCTTGTTTGTATCTCATCAAAGCAGATACTGGGTGTTATTATCTGTGAATGCTAAACACAGTGATTAATTACACCGATGTACAAGAAAACAAGATAACTTGCATTTTCATGATAAGAAAATGCTGATCCCCTTTGTCACTATAATAAATGGTTCTGTCTTCCTTTGCTTGCCTGTTTAGATGTATGGAGATAATACTAATTACTTTATAATTAGTTATGTGTACAAATGAATATAGTCCAACAAATGCATACATTTCAAAGAATTGCATTTCAGTCTGCAGGGAGCAGGAATTTGGAGTTATTAATCTGGATTCATAGTGAAAGAATAGAGAACCTAATACTTTTCCTATGGTTCTGGGACTCCTGGCATACAATCTAAGCCTCTGAATACTGGAAAAATTAGAGACAGAAAAAATATAAGCCACCTCCCGTCTTTCACTAAGCCGTTTAGAAGGGTTAAGCTTTAATCACTTTAACCACAGGGAGCTGAATCTGACACGGAGACTCCAATAATACCAGATACTCATGCCAGGCTGGCAGAAGGCCTCTCCAAGGACCATTTGGAAAATCTGGGGCCTTCAGGCTTTTCTGGACCTGCACTTTCACAACCAAATTGCCTGTGACTGAGGTAGTTCATGCTGCCATTGTACGAGGTTGTGCAAGTTCTGTAGAACTGGCTGGGACAATTGCGGAGCTAAATTATCTGGACAGGAAAAATGACTGACATCTCCCTGCTAAAGAGATTATGGGCCTGGTTAAATTTTAACCCAAGGAAGTGTTATTTTATGTTCCATTTCCCCACTGGTACCTCTCGGACTGACTGTTCAGCCGTTGGCAGCCTTGGCCACGCAGTGGGAGAGGAGCAGCCCAGGCTGTGCCCACCAGGGCGCTGCACAAAGCCTGTCCCATACAGAAAGAGCCTTTTTTGCAGCTGCAGTTTTACATACCCGTTAACCGTGTAATCTTTAATTTTATCCACCCTCTACTTCCTTTAATAGGAATATGTGCACGAGCTGGTCTTTGGAAGGAATGCGATTAATGCTATTCTCATGCGTAATTGTGTATGTCCATGGGAAGCACTTTCGTTTGTATTCCTGTGGCCAGATATGACTTGGATCGTTTTTTGCTAGCACATTGTCTGTGGAGGCCAGTGTTCCTCGGGAAAGTGGACACTTCAGAATTTCATTGTCTCTTTGAAGGCGACTGTCTCTGGATCGCATGCACATCAGTTTGAAATACGTCTGAATCAACGCCGATCTTAATAGGCATTAAAACCTCAATTTTGGTTTCATAACTATGAAACTGAGGGGAACAATAAAGAAGCACCACAAGCAGCAAACAGGCTATTTCGGAATGCATGTGATGCGAGCACGTTCTGCAGACTGCCATGCCTCTACTGAAGACAAGATGTTTTTTTCAAGATATTTGTTTCAAAGAAAGAGAAAAATATGCAAATGAAGTATATTAGCAAGATGAATAGCTACTAACGCATGCTATCCAATTCTATAAAATATATATATAGATTTCCCATAATATACTTGCACTTGCAATAACAAATAGAGTAGCCTGAAAGATGACTGAAAATAGAATATGATTAGGGGAGTTAAACCTTGATTTTTAGATGCACTAAAAAAATGTAGTGTATGGTCGTTTATGTGCAAATGTAATGGAAAAAGGCTGTAGGTAAAGTGGCGAAAGCCTAAACAAAATAAACACTTAATTTTCTTTTATTGTACTTTGTGACTATTAATAATATTACGGTACTAAGGCAGAAACATTAAACTAAGCAGGGGACCAATAAATGTTCCTAGACTGTGCAATGCTGTTGATATTAGTGGCTAATAGCTCCAGAGTTCACATAAAATGCAGATTGAAGTACAAAGAAGATGTTTAGTGAAGTCAGCAGTGGCAGTGAACTGTTTACAGGTGAAACTAATAACCAGAGGGCAGGCACAGCAGGGCATTTTCTGCCAAAGATATCGAACAGGAACTTTTGGAAGCACTTAATCAGACTGTCTCTGTCCTCAGGGAAGAGATTTGATAATCTAAATTTATTTCTCTTCAAAACTAGCTTCTGAAAGCATTAATTATAATGTGCTGTGTTTCCATTTATAAATATAATGAAAAATGCAAGGACTATAGGGTATGCTGATATAAAAAAAGTCCACATTGATTTAAGAACATCATGCTGAAGTTATGAGAGATGATTTGATACCACACTGTTGGGTACATGAATGAGAAACTGGATTTGAAGTTAATGAACCGTAATTAAGTTCACTCACTGTGACACGCAGAAGAATGTAAGACTCGGCAGTACTCACACTGTGCTTTGTTTTGCCTTGCAAATCTGGACACAAACTTCCCACATCTTTATCTGAGAGATCATAAAGAAAATACTGACTGCAGAAGAAATAAATAGCTGTATATTTAACTGAAGAAAGGAGATCTCCGCCTCTCCTGTGTCCTCCATGCTGAATGGCAGAGGGCATTAAAAGTACAAAACTGAGAGTGTTAGACAATATTCATCTTAAGAGTGATGCATTTTACCAGTGTCAGTGGAAGAACGAAAATGAGAATGGGTGCCTAATTATATTAATGTGGAATATGATCACTCAATCCACAAAGTAAAAAAAAAAAACAAAAAGAATTTTGAGGAAATACTTTTTTTTCGGAAGTGTTTTTATTCAAAACTGTATATATTTATTTTCATTATTATTCTACTGTACAAAATATTCTACATTTATAAGAAAATTTGAGAGAGTATAGTTCTTTTGCCTGACTTTGATCAGCTTATACATCTAGCTAGTTTTTCCCCCCTTGATTTGATTTATGATCAGAATAGTATGATAGCTTACCAGAGTCATCAAAATATCTTGTCCATGTGCACATTGCACAGTAGATAAGCACTGATTATGGCATCTCTCTGGATGTCTGTTTCTTCAAGACAAAGGATATACTTTGGGAATGGGACAACTAGCAATAACTAAAGCAGCAGTGAGGCAAACAAAATAAATTGTATAGATTATTTGTATTTCTACCCAGTTTTGCAATGAGCTGCTCTGTTGGGTTTCTCAGTGCAAGAAGGAAGCAGAAGCTGAAGCAGGAGATTTCTTCAGTGAACAAAGAGCCGGGGTGCAATTATCCTCTTAAGTATCTCTGTCTGCATTCACATCTGTCTAGGAAGAATAGGGAAGACTGCTGGTAATATTTAGCATATTGTTATCTCAAGGGCTAATTAACAGGGCTTTACCCAGAACTAGAGAGGGATAGAAATCTTTTACTAAATAAATTGGTTACATTTTAATATATTGAAAGATTCCAGGCTTTTTTCTGCTGTAGCATTGAACCTCAGGGTAAAACGGCAAGGCTTGTCTCCAGAAGACAATCCAGCATTAACTTGTCAGCACTCTTGAGAGTCTCCCTTCCAACAGGAGCCATCTCACTGGAAGTCCTGAGGATCTGCTGTGATGGCTGAGCCATCGAGCAAACTATCAGCATGTATGATGGTGGTCACCCAGCACGAGAGAGTGAAGTGTGAGAACTTGACTGGAACTGTTTCCCCGAAGCTGGTCAGAGCGTGCAATGGAGCTCAACTCAGCTTTTCTTCTGTAATCTACTACCATAGAATCATAGAATCTGTTAAGCAGGTTAGAAGTAAACTCCACTATTTTAAGTCTGTTGAAGGGAGAGACTCATTTTCCTGTCTGTTCAGTCATCAGATTGTCTCCTACTTTGTGTTCCTCCATTACCTCACCTTTCTCTTGATGCATTTTAGGAAATTTACCTCTCAAGCCTTTTGTGAAGAGTTGAGTTTGCCTTCTGACCCACCATTAGTGTAAAGCTCTACTCACCACTCTGCTTGGAGAGGTGTCGAAAGGCATCTGTACTATCTCCTGTGTCTTCCTTGCTCTTGGGAAAAATGTGTCATCAATAGCCAAAAGATACTGCTCTCCTTTAAAAACCTTTAAAATACATCTTTAATGCACCATGTATTGAAAAAGAAAATGGTTAAAGTGACACCTCTTCTGAAATCCCTGCTTATTCTCCTGCCCAAAATCCACATTTTGCACAGCATCAGTAAGTCGGTCTTCTAGATCCAAAACCTAGTGAAAGGGTTTGGTAGTAATTTCAAACAGCAGAAATGGAAACAAGATTCTAGATAGTGGGGGAAGGATTCCCATCACTTTCAAGATCTGGATCATCATCATTTGGAGGCAAAAGTATGTCCTGGTGATCAGTATTTAGTGTCTTGTCGGTGACAGGAAACTCTCCCCTGTGCCTTTGTGAAGTTCCTTTGCCTCGTGGTACAACTGCAATCTATTAAGTTTTTCCAGCAGCGTGGCACGTAGCGTCTCAGAGCTTCGGTACACGTTCTGGCAAAGTTCAGTTGCCTGGAAACTGCTTGTGAATTTGGGTCAAATTTTCCTTCTCATTTCAGGACAAAAGGAACAAAAAAAGGCAAAACAGCAAAAGACATCTATTATTGAGGGAGAAAGAGATGATTTTGTCCCGCTTTTATGAGGTTCAGTTCTCTCCTCTGCCTCGAGAGCATTGCAGCCTCCAAGCAGTAGGTCATTATGTTGCATGGGGCATTCACAGTCCCTTCTGTTGACTCTTTTCTACTTTTCATTAGTAATTGACTGTCCACTGGTACAGGAATAGGAATCTAAATCTCCCACTACAGAAAGAGAAAATCTTTCTGGCTAATTGAATATTCTGTGCAAAGTGAGGAAGCTTCCACACAAAGGGAGGGAGAGACCCATTCAGGAATCACTTATCTCAGGCTCACGCAAATTGGCAGTTCCAGTGGCATCTCCTCAGTTCATCATTTTTGTCCAAACCACACTTGGGTTCCCAAGCATGGGATGTCTCCAGCATTCTGGGTGTTATGCTTTCTATTATTTTATCTCAGCCTGTTGAAATGAATTTCTGGCCTCACTGTCTGGAGAAATGAGATGCTGACAGTGGTAGGCAGCTGTGACGAACTGTCACATCAGTACAAGAAAAACCTGAGTAAAATGTAATATTCAGTGAATATTCAACTGAAAAAGCAAGTTAGGCTTGGCCAGCGCTGCACTAAAAGACACCTCTTCAGGTCCCAGAACACATCGTGTCTGAATAAACTGAATGCTGCTTGGCCTGGTATAGCTCAGGATTTCCAATGCTGTCAGTCTTAAAGAAACCTGTCAGCTTTGACATTTTTTACTAGCATAATTATCATCACATACAAACCATCCCTTTCTCTAGGTTATTCATTCAGATTACTGAAATGATACTTTATAAGCAGTGTCACGACTCTGCATTTATTTATGTTCTTAAGCCAGAATCCGTCTGGTATGGTGCATTTTATTTTTTAAATATCTTCCTCTCCTGCTTACGTGATAGCACTTGAACTGCAAGTTGTATTCATAAAACCAGGAAGCATTCCAAGAACATCGGCACTTAACACATTGCAGGTTACAGGTTTTAAGCCAAACTGTTGCTTTTGGCAAGTGTGTTTTCCCCTGAACCTGATGCATCTGAAATATTGATGCAGAGGAATTAACTGTGTGGCTCCAGATCAAGAGACTTATTCTGTTGGATCACCTGTCCAAAAGTGGCCCTTCCTTTCTCATCTCATTAATGATGCAGGACTTTCATGTACAGGTCAAGAGGTGACTTGACCTTCTTTTGCCCTCAGCAGTACACACCGAATATGTGTAGGATCAAATAGGCACTCCAGGCTGAAATGTAGATATTAACACAATATTTCAACAAATGACACAAATACTGATAAATTTTAATGCATCTGGTTGTGAAAATAAGGCGGTGGTGCTTGTAGAGCTCATTGTGTCCTGATACTCAGGTGAAGGATTCATATCTATTTCATCACCATTTTCCACCATCAATTTGATTCTTTTGACAGCCTGTACAATGAATCTAATATCAGAGTTGACAAATATATAGGTGTTTGCAACAGGGACAAAAGCTACAGTTAAAAACTTTCCAGCAACTTTTTTTAGTCTTTGAAAGAGAACAAAGTGGAATTCTTTCCTAGAGGACTGTCAGCCCAAAGAGTTAAAAATAATTAATTATGTTTTTCTCAATAACTTAGGCAAATGTGACCTCAGATTTAATAATTGGATATGTAATCCTAAACAATGATTCTGATTATGAACCTGCACTTCTTAGTTGAAACTTCTGTCCTAAACAACTTGCTAGTGCATTCATTTCCTAAGTGCTTTCCAGGACAGAGTTCTGAACATCTTTGACCAACTACAGAAAGAGATAATTTTGTTGTCTGTTTTATACACTATATAAAGCCTAACAGCATAGAAAATTTGGAGCAGCAGTATATGAACTTGATTCTTCTTTCATTTATGTTTCCATCTTGAGTCAATGTATTAATCTCTGAGTCCACCTGTCCAGTGCAGCACTTTGAAGCTGTAGGTGCACAGCTGTGTTTGGAAGTTAGCACAAGTGTGATTTATTATTTATTATCAGGTATAGTTTCTGTTGGATCTATCTCAGAACTGAAAATAGGTAGGAATGGAGACCAAAGCTGTGAGATATGACTGCGCTGTTTAAGTGAAATTCATCCCATGGTGAAGATGAGAGGTTCAATGTCCGTGAACCACTCACACCCTGCTGCTATTCAGATCTGAGGACAGAAGGGAGAATTTAAACACTTTCCTGCTGGCTTTTGTTAACGTTCAATTTCTCGCAGCTGTGGACTACATTGAACATGTTCATCATTTGGTTCACAGCTTCCCTTTCTACTGAGGTTTCCTATAATACCGCGCTGCAAAGAAAAGAACCGAGGGGTTAAGCATCAAAGCAGTGCAGTAGAGGAGGAGGAGGAGGAAAGAAGTCATATTGGAAATTACAGATGACTGGATTCTGGAAGAATGAGATGTAGCAGATTATTTATAGTTATGTAAAACTGGAAGTGAAGTACATCCAGGTCTCTGCTGTAGTTGGCGAGGGAAACAGGACCTGACCCTGCATGAGCAGAGCACAGGACCCCATCACTGATTGAATTAATTCACATTGCTAGAATGTGGGCTGGCTGCTAAGTCTTTTTTAATTTTGCTCTTGGCTCTTCTGATGTCTTATGAGTCACAAGTCTTTTATTGGCCTTGTTTTACAGATCAGAGAGCAAGAGAGCCACAGTGTTTACCTATCTCATATGGAAAATGTGAGCCTTAATTAATGTTTGCAAAGACCTGGTGGATCATCCACCAGAAATGTTACATCTGTGCTGTGTTATTCTTATCCATTGTAAAAAGTTCTCCCTCAACCTTTTCTCACCTTCTAATGACCTTTTAAAACCGGGAAAATATTATTGCAAATGGCTCGGGGCTTTATTTAATATGGATTACATATTTTTCAGGGCCAGTGATGTGAGGACATATGTCACTTGGGGGCCCAGTGAATTTGCATTATGGTGCTTTCTTAGCGAGTACCATAGGTTGTCCAGCCCTGCATGAATTGCAGGATGGCACCCGGAAATGAGGATACAAATTTCAGGAAGCACAAACCTGTGAATCTGGGCTCACAGTGTACGAGGTGGACTCCGAAAGCCGTGAATGAGAAAAGACACGTTTTCTACTCCTGATGCATCGAGGCTGAGCGTTTTTTCCCAAAGCGTAGTAAAAAACAGGAAATTCTCATTGATGGGAAGAAATACATCTAATTGACATTACTGATATCTTGTGGGATGACTTGAATTATTTATGATGGTAAAAACATTGTTTATATTGTACTCACAAAATGAAGGCAAGGAAGGAAATATGAAGAACAGTGCTCCCTATTAGACACAATTGCCATCTATTTTTAGGGATATTTTTAAAACTCAGACCCACAAGGTCTTTATATCTAAGCTATATTTATATATCCACGTGTATGGCTCAATGCACTAATTAGCAAAGCTCAGGAAGTGGTGCAGAAGAGATAGAGATGAATGTATGAAAAACCTAAAAATAGGGTAAGCTACTCTCTCTACACTTGTTGGTACTGTACAGAAAGGAGAATTGTGCTTTTTTTTGCAGCTCCTCAGTTTGGAATGCGCTTTCTGGGTATTTGTGGCATTCAGTGTTGTATCACAAGATTTTCTAAAACTCACAAACCATAATTTTTTAACCTCCAAACATCCCCCTTCCCCAGCATGAAGTGTGTCGATTCTGGATGTCATTGTGCTGTCATTAATTACTGTGTGGACTGGAAGCTGGTGTTTGCCCACAGCCCAGTGACCAGAACCTAATTACATTCAGTCTGCACAGAGCGAGGCCAGTGCCAAGGCTGTGTCATGTCAGTGCATCTGAAAATTGTATCTCTCATGGATGCTGGAGTGTGAAACTCTTTTGTTACCAAGAAAAGCTGCCTAAACAAGCCGAGGGCAGGGCTGGTTGAACCCAGCAGAGGAACCTTTAGACAATGAAATTAAGCTCTTCCCAAGTGTTGTTTTTTGTTCTGGCCTTACCAAGTCATTCCCCGTGACTGAGCAGCTAAAACCACTGGATTTGTGATCTGCCTCTGTAAATACTTGTGTTGCAGAAGTCAGTCCTGCTCTTTTTTTTTTCCCACTAAGTGAATGAGCCCTCTGGGCCATCTCCAACCAAGCTGCCTGTGAAATTATTGGACTGCAATCTTTCCAGCTGGTTCACAAACCTATGAATTGCATCTCCGTGCACCTGCGTGTGGTGTCCCCAAATCCTCGTGTCCCCAGCTGGATTTGGGTGGAAAGTGGAAGGCAGTGAAACCTCTAAAGCTGCTCCTTCCCCTGTGGTGACTGGGCATGGGCTCATGGGCAGGAGGAGCTGCAGGAAGGCACAGGCTGCAGTTTTTACCTCTATTTTTGGTGTGGGCCTGTCTGATCCCTTTTCCTAAGCAGACTTCAGCCTTTTCTTGTGTTGTGGCTTTTCTCCAGGTATTTGTTGCCTTTGTGTGTTTTTCTTAGAAGTTAGCCCACCTCCTAAGACAAATGCAAGTAAGTGGCTTAAAAGGGCACAGGTATTATAAAATAAAGATCTTTAGCTGAATCTATGTAAAAGATCGCTGCTCCTTCATATTTTTGAATAGGAAACACAAGAAAGTGTGTCATGTTTACAGACTGGAGATCCCCACACACTCAGAAGACCAAAAGAGAGTGCTGCTGTGGTGATGGGATTGCCCATGGACTTATTTTTCCAAACTCTGAAAATAATGAGCATTATCACACATTCATGGATTATTTAAGCAGATTCTCTCCTGATTTACAAACCTCTCAGAAAGTTCTGATAATTAATAAGCTTCCAAAAACAAATTGGAGGAAGTATCTGCACTGTGTATGGCACTTTTCATTATCCTAGTATTTCTTGGGATATAAATGATGGCTTGCTTTCAGTGAGGAGCCACCAGAGATAAATTCCTCCTATCTCTGTGAGAAAGAGCAGAGTCTGTTAAGTAGAACTTCATTTCCCCAGAATGGTAATAGGGGCGTTTATGAGCTAATCAAAGGCAATGCATCCACTGCCCTTTATTGAAATCCTTGATAGCCTTGCAAAACAGATAAATTTTTCTTCTCCTTCATGACACACATTTTTCCCCATCCATTTGATGTAGGCAATTTCCCTCAGCACAGATGGCACTCCCCGAGTGTGTCCCCACCGGCAATGTCCATTACGCCGTGCCCAGAACCTGGACACTGAATGAGGGACTGACACACTCTCACTCTCACTGCTGTCACTGCTGGGGGAACAGAAAGGACCTCCTCGTAGGCAGATGTGGCAAACTGAAAATGGGAGTAGAAAAATGCATTTATATTTTCTACTGGAAAAAAAATTCCGAGCATATGTGGCTGCTCTCAAACCTGGGGCTAATGTAGCTTTTGTCCTTTTGGTGGGGTAGCCCCTTAGTAAATGGAGGCTGGAATTTGGTGCACAAGAGCACTTAAGGCCAAAGTAGTCAAGGAAAACAGCAACAATAAAAGGTTACAGATAAAAAGAGGTGATTTCCTTTTCTGAGCCCTGAGGACTCATGATCCCAGTCTGTACTCATTAGGATACAGCATAGTGTGAATTCTCAGTAAGGAACTTTGATCTGAGGAGGTTTTGATGGCCTTTGAATGAGCAAGCAGTATTATAGCTAACAATAACATACCTGTCTTCCTTCTATGATCTTCCAAATACCATTTAAGGAAGCAAGCAATTAACCAAGACCTTTTGCCGCGGCTACAGCAGTTACTGAAACATGATGAGAGCAGAGGAAGGAACATTGATGTGATCTACATCAGTGTATGTAGCAACATATCACTGACAGAGCCTGTAAAGGAGCAGAGTTCAATCCAGAGAAGGAATTCAGAGCCAACAAGCTCAGAGAAAAAAACGGCATTTGCTCAGGATAAGATTTTTCCAAAATTTGCAGCACAGTCAGTATGCTGAAAATAGAGTATCAGGATCAAGAGAGAACATGTTTCAAAGACAATTCAGATTTTTGGTGACTGTAGAGATGAAAATGGATTGAAGAAATTAAATTCTTAAGCTAAGATTTATACTTTACTGCGCTCATAGTCCTGGAGTAAGATTGGTCTTACACATCCACAGCAGAAGATGATATTTGATGCCTTCTCCTTGGTTACAGAAAAATCCTTCTACTATTTTAATGTTTAAAAGATACAAATCTTGCAAATATTGCCATGTTTTTGAAAGAATTTGATAAACATTCCTTTTCTTCCTAAGTTCCTATAAAACATACTTAGTTGGCCAAATAAAACACAAAGCTCTCCGAAGAGTGGATGACAATTTTCACTTCAGGCACAGCAGTAAAGATTGATTTCCATTTCCTGAATCAGATAGATGACTTGTTTTTTGAGAGGAAATGCGATCCTTAAATATTTTGTCCAGCTTTAGGTAAGACTACAGGGGGCAGGAATTTTTTTCTTGCATTTGTGGAGAATACTTACGAGGTTGTATGTGCTGCAGCAAGAAAACATAAAAACCAAATTTTAAAACTCAAATTTTAAAACAGCTGGGAAGCCTTTTGACTGCATTCTGAAGCAGTCTCGAATGGAGCTCTCAAATTTGATCACATAAAGGTTGAAGTGGAGGCCTTCAGGCTCTCCAAACTCAACTGGGTTGGGAAATGCCTCATGAAACTTGTTTAGTCCAGGCGGCCAAACACTGAGTCAATATTTAGACTGTGGGATGGGTCCTCAGCTGGCACAAAATCACTTCTTCCACTGATGTGAGCTGGAGATGGACAGACTTTGCAGCCACTATTTCTTAGGGTTTTGTTACTTGCTTTGTGGTGTTGGGTACAAGATTTTTCTTTCATTCCTGTAACCCAGACTTGGGAAACCACATGCAGTCTCCATTTGCATGAAGATGAAGTGTGACTAAGTCTCTTGCCTGTCTGATGTTGGAAAGAGCCTGGAAAACAATAGCCTGGAGGCTCTTAAACTGTAAGGCAAAGAAAACAGATTTATCATTTCAAATAATATGGTTTATACAATGATGTCAAGATTTTTTCAAACATGAAGCTAAAGATACTCTAATTTATCCCAGTGGAGAATCTGATCCTAAATATTAGTCAGGAGACAAAAATGAACTGTTTATGCAATAGGGATAACCTCCCTCCCTCTTTTCCATTCTCTCTGTGTCTCTGAGCTGACTGTTCCTATGGAGATCGCCAGTCTCTTCTGCAAGCTCATCTTATATTCTGTCTTGGATGGCTACTTACAGTTGAGATCCACAGGATGCTGGCTTGTTCCCATTTGCTTTGGAGACAGAAAATTTTGGCAGTAGAACAGCTTCAAGTGCCAGCTGGCATCAAGCTTGACACAGCTGTAGTAGTGGGACAAGAATTTACTTACAAACAGATCTCCCTGTTTGAACCCCGTGTTACCATCCTGACAAATTGTGAATGCACTGAAATGTTTTTGCTGAACTCAGAGGATGCTCCTGAAGGTCAGATTTGTGCGGCTCAGAGTCCAGGAGGCAGACAGTTAACTGCATCCCTGCTCCTCACTGCCCTTGAGAGCCTCTCCTCAGTTCCCATTGCCTCACACAGCACCCTTCCAGCTTGTCCAGTGACCTACAGGAAAAGGAGGTGTTTGCTCCATGCAGTTCTGTGGGCTCCCTACTGGAGAGCTGGAAGAAACAGAGCATCCTTCTGACCTCGGGTGCTGCTTCTCTCAGATATTTATTCGTTATTGGTAGGACCGGCAGGGGAAGGTGATGCATTATCCAGCTTTGCCTTGTGTGGCTGCATTTCGCTGTCTGACTTGGGTGTTGCAAAAAACCTGCTGTTTAAAAACGTGCAGAAAATGAGATATTCCTGCTTAGTTCCTGAGGCTGAAATGTGGAAAGCAAAGGATGAAAATCCATACACGAGTGATCAACAAGAATGCAAATATTTCTTTTATTAAAGTCAGTCAGTTCATATTAAGCTTGCTAAGGGCATTCAAAAATAAATGTATACTTTACCAATACTGGTATAATGCATGTATTTTCATTGCCATGGATTTATCTCTCTTTTGTTGGATTTTCTTCTAGAAACAAGAGATTAAGAGAATACAGCCTTATTTAAAACCAATTCCCTGATCTCAATCTGCCCCTTCTGCTTTTGCCCATTGGAAAAACCCTTCGTAATCTGGTAAAGCAACAAGAGAGCCTAAGCAGGGAACACTTTTTGTGTAAAACAATACATTCCATCCTCAAAGCTTCTGTAGCTCTCAGTCTTTAATCACTTTCAAATCAACCCTTTTTTCTGATTTTACAAAGCAATGTTCCAACAGCCATTTCTTGACATGGTGGAAGCTGTCCTGCTACAAGTGTTCTCTAGAGATTTGCAGAAAGTCAGAGTAGAGCCTCCCCAAAAGGAAGAGAACAATAGAAGCTGAAGTACCTCATAAAAAAGGGTTCAAATTTAGAAGAACTGAATGGAATCACCAGTTTTCTACTCTACATCTGCATGGACAGAATGAGGAATAGTGATAATTAAAATTACCATGCCAAAAATTATAAAAACCACTTTACAAAACATTTAAGATTTGTTGTGTTTGCCTTGTTGCTCAGACCCTTTGGTTTGTGCAGGGATAGTTTTATGATTGCTGAGTCCTGAGAGTCCCAGATACTGATGTGCCTCCCCAGGGAAACAAGCAGAGACCAGAGAGGAGGCAGCTGTCACTACCCAGCTCCAAGCTAGGAATGATGCCATATCTGTGCTGCATGCTTCCTGTGGTTTTGGAAAACAGTTTGGTTTCAAAGTCTTCAAAGAGTTCTGAGTGGTCTTGATCTACGCTGCCATAGAAACAATAGTCTGCCAGCTGGAGCCGGTTTTATTTTTATATATTGGATATGCTAACAGGGAGACCTGTCAGAAGTCTGCCTAATGGAGGTCTAGTGGTTCCTCAAGTCCCGGGAAGCCCATTTAAAACACTGTTTTACAGCTTCTTGATTCTCTCCCTCCCAAGGGCAGCCTAACGGTGAATGTGAAGCGTATCATAGTGGATGTTTCCCCTCAAATCCTTCAGCTTTAAATCCTTTCTTTTTCTAATTCTAGTGTGGGTTCATCTGCTCTTCCCCTTTTGTGCTATTGTCTGCTGTCTGTGGAGACCTAGATTTGATCTAGTAAGAAAGTGCTGTGTGTCACAACAGATACTTTACACATCCTTTAGGCTTCTGCTTGGCAATAAACAGATAAATAAAGTCAGCATCAGAAAAACTTCCCAGACAAAGACCAGTACTATTTTGTTTTCCTTTTAACTTTATGAAGAAGCCAAGGAAGATAATGCAATAGCAATATGTTCGTAAATATAAACCGTTCATAAACATAAACATACTTATATGAGTGTTTATGTGAAAGTACTGAATTTGGTAATTTCCGCATAGAAGCACTTTTCTCTTCAGACTTTTTCATACGTTCTGCCATCCTTCCCTGGGGCCAGGTGTAATACATGCTTCTCAGTTGGCCAGTTTTGGACTTTTATGATCTTCGTGTTTGGTAGCTAGAAAGGAAAATTAGTTCCCTGATAAAGTTTGAAAGAGTCACAAGCTCAAACACTTTCCAAAGAAACTACTTTGTCCTCCAGCTATTCAAGTGCACATCAGCATTTCATTTTCTGTAGCTATCATGGTGATGTGCAGCCCTGACTGAAAGGTTCAGCCTTCCTGAGTTTGTTTTGCTAGTTTGTAATGTTAAATTAATTTACCAGGTAAAGTTTATAATCTTTTGTCTTAATACTGATGTGGAAGGCACACCTTGGTCACAGGCAATTTTGTCAAGGATTAAGTGTCTTTTTCTCCATTTTATTTAAATCCAGCAAATTTCTACTCATCCAGCAGTGGAGATGAAAAAAATATTGGCATTTGTACTGCCAGCAAGCCTGGTTTGGTTCATGCAGGAGACAACGGTCAGATGAAGCAGATCTGTTTATTCAGAAGCTGTTTCATCCCACAGTGTGACCTGAAGTGTTGTACCTGCACTGAGGTATTGCAGAGCCTCCTCTGCTGTCTCAAGGAGCTCTGAGTTAACAGAGAAACAACCTCCACATCCCCTCTAGTTCTTGTCAAAGGTGACTATTCACAGTCTGTAGGCAGCCCTTTGACAGTAAGTGGTTTCACATTTCTTGAGCTCAGCTTACAAAAGCTGGCAAAGGATCCAGAGCACTCTAGAAAGTTTGGCCCTTTTATAATGTTTGTGCTCTGAGTGCTCGCTCTGTTTGCTGGGTAAGTGATATGTATTGACAATAGTCACTCCAATCAACAAGGATTTTTTTTGTTGTTTCTGGTAATTTATAGTCTGTTACTGCTTTGCTTGCATCGATTGGGCTCACCATAATACTCAGCAAATCCATTTTCTGTTTTTCAAAACAAAATCTTTTAAATCTGTGTGGTTTCCTCTTAGTCCACCATACCTCCCACTGGTGAGTATCTGCCTTTCAGAGCAGCCTGAAGGAGAACTAAGGGACTTTCTTTCTTTAATGACCTTCAGCTGACCAATGTTTGATTTAGATTTTATGGGTATAACATGTTGTTAATCGCACAGCTATTTGCATTTATGGCCTGCAGCCATCCTTCCCTGGGCTGTGATCTCTTTCGCTCTTGCACCGAGCCAAGCTTGGCTTGCTAATATTTGGATGTTAGATTTTTCAGCATTTCAATATACGGATAGCACGGGAAATGGTGTTTGTAGCTCTTGGGTGACACACTCACCTCAGACCCACTGCAGAACCCCAGAATGAGCTAATACCCCCTGCACTAGCTGGGCTGTTATTTCGGGCGAGATAAGGGAACTATAGGATGCATAGGGTGAGGCACTGAGGAGATAAGATTTTGCAAGAGCTGCTGTGACTGCTCTTGGGAAAGAGGGAGATGTGACTGGGAATGAGGCTGGGGAGAAGGAAACAACAAGTTTCCTCATTGTTCTCCTTTGGCATCCATGAATGAAGAAAAACTGAAGGTAAGGTCAAAGGAGGGTCTTTTCTGCCTCGAGAAAGTTAGGTTGCCTTCTTATGGAAGGCAATCAAGGTCAAAGAATAAAAGAAGTTTCCACTCCTCAGGTTATAGTTTGGCGCAGGAGGCAGCAAAAGTTTGGAAGGGACGTGGTGATGCTCTGAAGAGAAGTTGGCAGAAGAGGAAAGCTTGTTTTCTCTTTAGTTTAAAAAAAGCTTAGTGACCTTGTAGCAAATGTCCTTGTACAGAGGGATGACCTTCAGGTCACTGGGAGCTGCACAGGGAGAGTGTTCCCACTCATGGGAGGGAATGCTGGACTACAGGACTAATTACCCTCTCCACATTGTGTGCCATCAGTTTTATTAACATTGCCACATCGAAAAATATTTAATGTTTCAGAGACCTTTTGTTTCTTTCTGAAAAGATCCAAATAGAGGATATGGAGAAAAAATTTATTTCTGGAAAGGCTGAACTGCTTAATGCATTCTGTGAAAAGGAGGTATTTATTTTTTAGCCCAAGGCCATAGCTGTGTGTTGCACAGTAGTGAGGGTTTTGAATTCCTTCATGCCTAAAAAAGTGAAGTATTGTTGTCAAACAATGCTCTAAAGACGGTATTGGGGTGGCTGGGCTTACTATAAGAAAACCAAAATATTTAGTGTAAGTGACATGTAGGAAGTGATATTTTCACTTATATGTTTATTTGGCCATGCATACTGAAAAGAAACCTTTAATAATTGATGAAGAATTTTTATTGTTTTTCATTAAAAAGTCATGTCTGGTTTGTTGTGTGATGGGGCAGACATGGCAGTGTTGGCACGGCAGTTATGTCAGCTGGTGTGTGCTGTGCACTGTTCAAAGTTTAATGAACAATTCTAAGACATTCTAAGACAAAGGAAGACATTATGAGCTTATAAAAAAATTGTATCTTCTCATTCAGCCTGTGGCACTATACTCAATTTATTTAAGTGACACCGAAAAACAATTGCACTTCTTCAGTCTCTTCCAGCATCTACTGCAAAAGATGCATTGCCAATACATTTGATGGGAGAAAAAGGTTTATAACAGTGCTTGGAAAGGTATGTTGTCCAATATGTAAAACCTGCATACTTGGATTTTAAAATGCTTAATGTGAGTTTAAATCTGTTCCCGCTGAGGTCAATGGAAGTTTAATCACTGACTGATTTCACTGGGAACAGAGGCCAAAAGAAAGCACCTTTTAAAATCCCACACAACAATTCCTGGCACACAAACGTGGCAGCTACCAAGACAGTTCATTTTTCACCCAAACACAGAGCATGGTCCACAGGTTTTTTTAATTGAATTTTGGGCAAATTTCCACTGGGGGCAATGGGAGTTTGACAGAATTAGCTCAGTGGTCCCTGTGAGACAGTAAGACCTCAGCTGACATGTCTAAGATGCTTAAGTGAATCTGGGAGTTCCATTTGTAGCAGTGTGTACCAGGAAACGTTCCCCTACGCACATGAAAAATCCTGAACGTGCTTAAGTGGGTTTCAAGAAAAGCATGACAAATTTTCACTGAGATCTAAAGGTTAGAATTTACTCATTCCCCAAACAACACAGAATTTGAGCAACACAAATATACCCTTCAAGGTCCCCATTTCACTTATAATATTATTTAAGAATGCAAAAATGGAGCCTTGTGATGGAAGCAGCAGGTAACTCCTTGTTGAGCTGTGGCACAGGCAAGTTTTGGAGACAATTGCCAGAAGCCACATGACCACTGAAACAGCTGCTTTATTCTATGCTGAAGTGCTCCACAGACCCATTTATTAAAGAGCCAATTCTGCTCTACGTGAAATTTTTGGTCTTCAGCTCTGAATACCATCAGGGGAGACATCAGTTGGCAGCAGATGTGGAAAGCTATTCATGTTGGCAACCAGAACAGCTTGGCTGGGGAAATTCGTGCAATACTTATATAAATAAATAATGGGTAAGGAGTCAGAACTGCATTAAGTAAACAAAGATTTTCCTGTACCAGGTTTGTAGTATTTTCTTCTGAGGCTCGTGGTATTTTATATTACTTAAAATATTAGGCAGATTGTGATTATTCTCAGGTTTTCTGCACTCCTCTTTCTGTTTGCAAACTTTGAATCTATTTATTTTTGAAAAAGCGGAAAACACCCAAACTTCAACACAATCCTGAAAACATTAAGTGTTTTGGCTTCATAATAAAAACCCCCGACATTCTAAGCTCAAGAATGTAGTCTTTTCTAAAGACCTTCTGATGTCTAGCAATCTTGTTCAGATCTGCAGATTTCAGTTATTAAATAATTCTCGCTAAAGTTACATGCAATGACAGTTTTTTGAAAGCAGGAAGTCAGTTACACCAAAGGTGACCTCATGACCAATGGCTGCATGTTATCTTGTAATCCCTGCAGCCAGATGAGCTCTGTCACACAATATCCCTGTGACAAAACTCCCCTTACCCAGTATCCGCTCCCTCCCCGTGACTGTGCTAATAGTGGTGAGTCTGTGGAACTTCCCCCGCAAAAAATAACAGTTAATAAGGCAAAATTGGAATGTTTCCACTTTTTCCCTTTTTAACCAATTAAAAGGATGTAAAGAGCCACATTAAAATCTTCCATCAAGTGATCTCCAGTGCATTTCCTCCTGCAAGGCCACAGGCAGTAATCTTGTGCTTGGTGATCTTGTACTCCTCGGTTTGAGTGGGAGTTTTGCAGCGGGATCCGGCTCACAGCCCCCAGCAGCTGAGTGCTTCTAATGATAGTGTCAGGGAAAACTTCCACTAGTTATGAAATATGGGTCAGCTGCTTTGGCTATGACTATTGCACGTCAGTTAATATTTATCAAAGACAAAAATATCTTGCTGCAAGAGAGTAGCATTTGTTCCACTAGTTTCAGAGGCCAATTGTGCGTGGTTTGGATTTCAGACTACAAAATCGCTTCTGACTGTTTGAGGCTCAGCATCTATTTCAGGGCAGGCTGAGGGTTTCAGAGAGCACTGGGGAAGGGGGTGGGGAGTTAAGTTGCTCAAGAGATTGTATATGGGTTAAGAATCCTTTTATATTTGGAATAAACATTGCACATACGATTTCACTGGCTGATAACTGTCCCCTGAGGGTTTGTGTCCATCAGGCTGAGAGGCAGATGTGAGCTTCTGCCAGCTTTTGGTGATGTGAAATCATGTCATGCTGGACAAGACCCTGTACATTGACCCTGAAACAGAGAATTTGTTCTCGTGGAGACAGAGGTATGGGAATGGAACTAGGCAACACTGAGTGCCTCCTGTGCTTGTGTGCTGGAGAAGCCTGGCCCAGCCCGAAGGTCAGAGAATAAGCAGGAAATCTTTGCATTGCTTCATCAGCCTTTGGGTCAGGCAGAGTGACACAATGATCTCGATCTGGTAACTGCTATGGGAACTCACTGTGTACATCCACGTGTACAGAGACATTTTCAGATCTGAACTAGTTATTAATAATACTCAGTTACTTTAAACAACGTTACAGGGATGTAAACAATCTGTATTGTCAAAGGCATGGGAAAAATTGCCCGGCAGCCACAAAATTCCAGAAGTTCAGCTGGGGAATGCAACTAGGTAGACTCCACCTCCTGTACCTTTACTGCTCCTTGCAAGTGAATCTCATTTCTCCCTTCATTTGATTGAACTGACTTCTTTGGCTCCAAATATCCTTTTCTTTTCCTTTCTTTTCTTTTTTTTTTTTAATTTTTCTTTTTTTGTGAAAAAGCTTACAGGGAGGACAGGGAAAAAGACATCTGTGAAGCATATTTGTATCTATTATTTTGAAACCTGTAGCTTTTTGCACCCTATCCCTTTTTGAAACAAGTAAAGTTTATTTTTAAAAGTCAGTATTCCCAGCCTCAATCCACCTACCAAAAAAATCCTCCCAAAACCCAAACAACAAAACACCAAACAAAGACATTGTAACATTCTTTTAAAAAATCTACCTTCTGAGACAAAATATTGCAGTGAACTGGTGACAATTGACTTTTTAATGTTAACTGCTGTAGCTTGAAGCACTATACAGGTTTTGCATCATTGTTTTTGCTGCTTGATATTATTAGTACCTCTTAATTTGGAAAGCAAAACTGTGTTCCATTGAGAACAGTGTTGGCAGATTGCCTGTGCCTAAGAGACACACTTAACGTGCAAATAAATGTACATAAGTGGAACAAAACATGAATTCATACGAGCCTGTTCGTAGTAGTGCATAGCTGCATCTCCAGCAAGTCAAACTGAACTGGTTTGTTTGCAGACAGCAGAAATAGCTCTGGCTGTGCTGGAGTAGCTGCAGGGAAAAGGCAGCTGCAGCCACATCTGAGGGTGGGATCAGCCCTAAGGAAGCACTTCCCTCAGCCTCTGCTTAAAAAAATGTCTGAAAAAACACATTATTTTATACCAGTTTGTTGAAAAATGTGTATCTATTGGAATTATTGTGAGTGATGTTTTCATTCTGTGGGCAAGAGTGATCATGGAATGCTGAAAATCCAACAAAGCCCTTGTTTTCTGTGGGTGTTGCTCTGGAGCACAGAAACCATGGCTGTTTGTTCACCATGGTGGTTTCTCTGGTGCACTGGTTTGGCAACTGCATTGCCTGTACATGAAAATGCATCCAGGAAGAAACCTTCCAGGCCAAACAAACGACTTTGATAAGCTATCAATACATGACTAAGAAGCTTCCTTGGAAGCACACCCACTTAGTTTGAATTAAAGGAGTAGGATTTAGGACAGGAGATATAATCCAACTTGACAAACTAGTTAAATATTGACAAGAAGCAGAAAGGCAGCAGCACTCGGGCTGAAGAGAAGAACACGCTCTTGCTTTTCTGACTGAGCACAGCCAGGATTTTCATACCCACAATGGATGGCTGCAGGAACCCAACAGATCCAGCCCAGTCCAATGCCCTGCATGGCTTATTCCTTCAGTTGTTAAAGGTAGGTCTGCTCTCCCAGGAAGCTCCCACCTTGTGAGGGAGCTGGGTGGGTCCCCCACAGCTGCTTTAACTTCAAGGGGGTATTTTTATTATGGGTCACACGGTTGCATACAGGCTTACACTACTGAAAATTTAATGACTGAAAAATTAGACAGTGGAACATAATGTTGTAGGTTTTCTGCCTTGTAAATCAGAATGGTTTTGCACATATGTGTGTGAGGTCATTTTAAAATGTTTATTTAGTTGGTAGAATTATTATAAGACTGTGTTTTAAACCAGCTATTAGCTAATGGGGAGACCTCATGCCCAGGGGTATTAGGAGATTATGGCTTCATTTACCATAATGCACAGAGATAGCCAGTGTTCTACTTTTTGTTTGTGTTTGTTTAAATTTATATACATGCTTTAACCCATTCCATAGCATTTTTTCTTTCAACAAAATCCTCCTATAATCCAGAAGGTTGAGCAGAGATGCTGCTCCACATGATAACTGAAGAGCTATGTAAATAAAACCTGACATATTAACTGCCTTGGAATCCTGTAACTTCATATTTGGAAATAAGAAAATGTAGTGTAGATATGAGAAGCAGCCGTGTTTGCTTTTCCAACAAGGTAATTAGTCAGCAGCTGGAACTTCTAAACAAAATAACTGGAGCCCATCATCTCTTCTGTATTGCCCTAGCAGCAGTGAAATTAGGGCATAGAGGAAAATAAAAAATATGGTTGGGTTATTAGCACAAATGGTTTTATAAACAAATAAAACATAAACTAAATTGTAACAAGCACACGAGAGAGTGAACAATAAAATATTGATGGTTTATTTTAGCATGTGGTCTCCCTGGGAGACATTTCACAAACACATGATGATGTACATGTCAGAAAGTGATTGTTCCGTACCCCCATAACTGCAGCATTGTTCTGTACAGTTCCGGGGAGCCATATGGCCTGAACATACCATACAATTCATTAGTGAACATATTACAGCTTTATATAGCCTCAGAGAAATGTGGCAACACGTGATGTAATGCTCATGGACAGTAGTTTGTTGGCTCATTTACCAGTGCTTTAAATAGAACTATGCTGGGCACATTAAATTTTATGGGTTTGCTTCTAAGGCTGGGAAAGTCCCTGCACTCTTTCTTGTTAGCAGTCCCTCTGTATGAAGTGTTGCAGGGAAAGGGAGTTGTGGAAAGAGGAAAGTCTAACATAGATATGCAAACTGATGTGCAATGGACATCGCCTGGCTCTGCAAACACTGGGAGCAACGCTGAACCCTGGTTGTGTTCTTAGACAGAAATCACGAGCACGTTCTTGATAAAGAACTTGCATCCTGGCCCATTGTGCTATAGCCAATGTACCAAACTGAGAAGAAAGCCATATGTGACACTGTTTGATTAAGGATTTACATGCTGTGGCTTCATCTAATCAGGAATATTTAGTCAGTTTTGCCGCCTTACAACACGATAACCTTTGGCATCTCAAATACGTTCGGGTCCCGATGTGTATGGATCACTAGCACTGAAATAATTTCCCTAGTTTTTTGCTTTGTGTGAGTTTTTCAAGTGTGCCTTGGCATGCTGAACCCATGTTTCGCAGAGTAATGCAGCCAGTATTTGGCAAAAAATGAAAAGCTTTCACTGATTACTCTTTGGACACATCCAGAACGCTTCCACACGCAGAGCTGCCTGGGTGTGACTCACTTTTGCATTGCTGGAGTTTCTGCTGCTGCAGCTTTATTGAGATCAGGGGAGTTACTGCGGCTTAACCCAGAATTGCACAGTGGTGACATCAGCCTCGTTAATCCAGGAGGGAATTCTGCACATGGAGAGGCTTCCAAACTGAATACAGTTTTTCAGAAAGGAAAAATGGAGCTAGGAATCCAATCCAATATAAGGAACTGAGATTATTACATGTAGCACATAGTGGAATGGTATCTGGTCTACAAACAACTCTGTGAGAGAACATTCCTCCCAAATAGAGCCTGATCATTTTAGATAAATGGTTCAAATTTGCAGGACTGGGATATAAATCCCTGTGTCTAAATAAAGGTGACTAAAGAGACAAAGGAATCAAGAAAGTTGCTCTGAGTTTGTTAGAAATGAAGGAAATATCAGGAGATTTGTGTCTGATAGAGCAGGAATCTCACAATAAGCACTGCTAGGGACCTCATTCCATGCATACTTGAACATTAGCTCTGATTTGGCTTTGAATCTGAATGCAGACTTCGTTCTCATGCTGAATCCAGAGCCCAAATATATTTTCTCTATCCCATTTATTTTCCCAGGCCTCATTAATTAATAAGATCTGTGTGCATTCCAACCCAAGTTCCAGATTTTGACATCGTAAGGACTTCAGCTATTTAAAGCACAATTCCCATGCATAAGTCATAGTAAACAAGAGTCAGCAGGAAGTTATCTTTCGTTGCTCAAAAAAGTAGTGAGTGCTAAATTAAATAAATAGCATGTCTTTTTAATGTTCTGTCACACAGACTAAAATCAGATAGAGCTTTTATTGAATCTGGCCCAGAGGTTACAGAATAAAATAAATATAATGAAGTTGATTTGATTCTCCTGTTTGTTTCAGTGTAGCTGGAGGAAATGTTTGCCTATGGAAGTGAACATTTTGAACAACTCCAGAAATACTTTTAATTTGCATCTCAGAAACTTGTAAGAAAGTGTTGTATTTTGAGAGAAGCTTAACTTTGAATGATTAGATTTATATTATTTTTCAGTGCATTGTCACTTAATGTCATACTCCGATTAATGCAGTGAAAACCCTGGAGCTACTCTGTGTGATTGAGCTAAACCAAGTGTTTGGCAGGAGAATGGGGATTTTCAAAATTAGAAGTTGCTTCTTTTGGTGTCTGGTTTTGTTTAACTATGGAAACAGAAGCTTAAGGGGGAGAAATTTTGCTTCATGATTAAATGGCTGGAAAAAAAGTGGCATGTAAAGTCTCCTCTACGAAACAAGGTAGTTGAGTTTTCATGCTAGTTTGAAAAAGAACACAGCATCTGTTTTGGTAATGGTTTTCGTGGTATTTTTTAACAATTTAAATAAAAGCCAAAGAGAACAGCAAAGATGTAAGAACAGACTTCTAAGCCAAGTCCACAAATTGGCTTTAAAAGTGATTAATAACCACTCAACATAATCAGGCAGTATAATGTAATCACACTTGGGTAAGACATTGAGGAGATTCATCAGGCTCTCCCTACAAATGCTATAGAAAACAGTTGTTTGGTTACATTTTGTGCTTCTGGTAAAGTTCCCTTCAGCATGAAAGGAATTTTGCCATGGAAAGAAACAGAATTTTCCATTAATGCAGTTTGTCATGCTTGTGCAGAACCAGCCACCTTCCCATCAACAAACAGGGATGTCCCTGGTTCTGTGGCAGTAATACAGCACTGATCCAGTTGCTGCACTTTTCTGATATTCCAGCACTGTGCAGTTCTCCCTAATGATTATATCTTTGTGTAGGATATACTTTCAATTCAGGCTGAATTTGGAAGAAAGAATCTTGCAACTTTTATTTTCTTTGGATTGTGTTCTGATCCTTGGCCCTGCCTAGGACAGAATTAAAATTGCATGGCAGCTCCTCCCTGAGACTGGGGTTTTAAAATCCAATTTGGGGATTTTAGATTTGAAATGTGACTTGAATCCTTCTCAAACTTCTTCATCTACTGTGTTCATTTCTCTATGTAATCCACTCCTCAGGCTCCAAGATATGACATAAAATGATATTTTTAAAGATGTATTATGTGGAATATGTTGAATATCTTCAAAAGATATTAATAGGAAAATAAACTCTGGAAATAGCTATATGTTTTCAGAAGCAAGAACAGAAATGCAGTGTTTCAACCATGTATAGTAAAAAAAAAACCCTACTTCTGAAAATGAAAATTATGGAAGATTTTATTTATTTATTTATTTATTTATTTATTATTTATTATTTGTAAATAAATCTTAGCTTGCACTAAAGTCTCTTTATGTTCTGTATGAGAGTAAAGAATGGCTTTGTGAATTATTGTCTAGTTCATGGGAGACAGTGAAGCAGCACCTTACAGGTGCAACTGTGGTCACAACCAACAGGCAGAGCCTGTCTGACCCTTCCGTGTGCTCACCCTGGATAGTCATGTCCTTCCCATATGCAGTTTGCTGGGATTCCATATGGTTCCTCTGCAGACTGCCAGACATGTGGGAATAGAAAAGCCTGGACTGCACACAGGATGACAGGCCAGCTAAAGCCTTCAGATATTCTGCACTAAGGTCCAGTTGGCTCAAAGAGTTTGTTTTTCTCCCTATGGCATTTGAACGTGCTGATGGTCAGGTGAGCACTGCAGCCACTTCCAGCCCCATCGACTCCTTACTGAACTTCTCTTTTTAATTCCTAGGTATTCAAAAAGCAGGGGAGTTATTTATAGTATACAGCCACAGGCACAGAAATCAGCCTAGTTCCCCAATAATTTTAAACAAACAAACATCTGTTTGGCAAAATATTTACTAGTCAATGCCAGAATTTAATAAGGCACATACAGAAAACACTGATGGAAGGAATTAAAGGAAAAACGGGGAAAAAGGAAACTCATTGAATGCTTCTGCTAAAAGGTGGATATACCCTGTAACTGCTACTGGAGGCTGGAGATGGAATTTCAAATGTGTTTTGGTAGCTGGCAAGCTGTCTTAAGGGTTCTGCTGGACTCCTGCTGGATGGGACTGTGTGGCACAGCTGGTGCCTTCAGGACTTCAACAAGAGTGGTGCTCCATGCCCTGTGTGTACTGAGCTTTACCTGCACTTAAGTATGCTACATTTTTTTAATCAAAACAGAAATTTTGCTTCACATACTATATGTACATGTATTGGTGGAATTTGGTACCAATATTACTAATTTTCTAATTCCTTCTGCCAGCAGCAGTGGTTTCCACTTTTGTATGCAGTAAACCGAAGTAGTGTGAGGTAAAAGTCTGTTCTACTTCCTTTCTTTTCTTTTTTTGAAATAGGTCTGATCTGAGCAAGGAATCCCCTAACTTAAAACCATTTTTTAACTAGGAGAAAAAGCCCTTTGCTGGCATGTTTGCTGAAACAATGCTCAAGAGCAGACAAGTGTAATGCAGACAGGGGAATCTCTTCTGAATTATTTTCCGCTTCAACCCTGGCATGCATCTAAACCCCGGATTTGTCTCTGTTTTATAAAATGTGTTCTCAAGAACTTTGTTGTTTTTACTTTTCTCCCCTTGCAGTGTAACTTCCCGAGTGTTCCCAATGCCAGCAGCTGTACCCAGACACCGCCGGGTTCCTGGGAAGTGTGCTGCACTTCCAGCTCCTGCTTCAGGCACCTCACTTGCACGCTTGGCATTTGCTATCTTTTATCTCTCATGCTGTTCTGTACTCTTTGCTCTCTTTTTCAAGGACTTGGCTGTAGTTCTGTGGGATTGTTTTTAAAATTTGACATCCTGAAATTACATTTCTGACATCAGCCAAAGCTCTTTGCCCAACATCACTGTCCCCACCATCAGTCACTAACACACAGAGCTGTGTGTATTTCACAGAGATGTGTGAAATATTTTGTCATAGTAATCAGAACTTCTATATCTTTCCAGGGAGGTATTAGAAAACCCAGCAGATCTGCTAATATCTGGGTATTGTGTTGTTTGAGAGATGAGTTAATGCAATGGCATTTTAAATGTAATGACCTAAATACTCTTTCAGCTGACTGTAAAGTAAATGGACAAATGAAGCACATTGTTGTTTATGCTTCATTGTGTAATGCTTTAATACTCTTGTCATGCTTGGTGACAAGGACTTCATCTCAATCCATACTTTTGATGACTTTGTTGGAAATCTTAAGTAGAATTTTATAATCCTGGGGAAAATCTCTCAGGTAGCTGGGGTTTTTTTCCGTAAATTCTCTGAACGCGCCCACCTGTGACAAAAGTCAAGATAAGAAGTAGGATGCTGTGCTGTGCAGGGCTCCCCAGTGCTTCTGCTGGACCAGGATAAATCAAAGGCTGAGCTAGAGCTGTACCCTTCAGCTGGCTCTCAGCACTCAATGTCACCTTTCTGTCACCAGCCTAGGATGATATATGTTTGCTCTGCTGGTTCCTGGGCTGAAAACCTGACCCTCAAGAAAGGCTCAGTAACGCCTCATGTCTTAGGTAGGGAAATGCCTTGTTCAGCTCCTGTTGCTGCCTGAGCCAAGACTGCAACCACAAGGATGAGATCCCACAGGGATCCATGAGGGAAGGGGGAAACTCTGTTCGGTGAATTCCGCTCCGTTCTCCAAGAGGGCATTTAAGGCTGGGGCCCGTAAAAGTCTCCATGGCAATGGACCCCAGAGCCTGGCACCCCAGGGGTGGGGTGCTGCCTTTCTGGTGCACTCGGAGCCTTCCCAGAATAAGGAGGGAGGTGGCCCACAGGGGCTGCAGGGCAGCCAGCATGCTGAGAACAGAGGTACCTGCTCCAGTCACTGCATGTCGGGTGCCCGGCTACGGGGCTGCAGGCAAGCACCATCCAGATACTCATCAAGAGCCCAGAGCTGCCTCTGGACAGTGACTCCCCCTGCAATAATAATCAAAAAAACTTGCTTGGCAAAATATTTCCTACTTGCCCTCCAGTATGCAATGGATAGGTACATTCTAGCTCTGCTTTAGAGGATTTTTAAAATTCAGTTGTTATCTAAAACAAGGACTATGGTCTGCCCTGTGTAGCAGAGCATCCTCCAGCTTAGGTCCTGCCAAGACAACCGTGTTGCACAGCAAACTATTGTCATATTGAAGATTCTGGAGAGTTTGGTAGTTTGTGGGTTCACCTGTAAGTTCTAACCTTGGCAAATGCCTCATGGATTGTACTGAGGGAACAATTGGTGTAAGAACTGTGGAGTTGGGGTCCTGTAATAAAGATTTGTGTGAAGTACAGAACTTCAAGAATTGAAATGTTAAGGATATATATAGCTATAGCTAATGCACAGCATTTATTGGAACATGCCTCAATAAATCTTCCTTTTATAGGATAATTAACTACAAGAAGAAGGGAGAGTGGGAAAATTATAAGTGGAAAGTCTTTTATTTGCTAAAGCTCTGTGTTTTAGACATCTTACATAGTCAGTTATATACTGTGCAAAGACAGAGCAGGGATAGAAAATCCCACTGGCATCACTAGGGTTTTCTGTTCTCGCCTGACATTAATCTGTGCTTTCTTTACACTCTGATTAACAGTTTTCAGTTACTTTTTGTGGTCGCAACTTGAAATTAAACGAGACAAACCATGTTTAAAAATCAGAATGCATTCTGGCAGGCAGATTGTTGGCACTGGTTACTCTTTCTGTGCTGTGCACGAAGCTGTGATCAGGAGTGAGCAGAACTAAGGCCACAAGTGGATCTGTGCAGAGGAAGATGTGAAGTTGAAGATACTGCCGGTTTAGGACCAGAAAATAACATGGCATGTTAATTACATTATTTCATATTTTATTAATAGTTTCCTTGGTTCCCTCTTAATTACACAAAAGAGTCACATGTTTTCTGGTCCTCCACTCTGCTGAGTAACTTACAGACATACACTCTATTAGACTCTTTCAAACTCTGCTTCAGGAGTAAACAAATGGTAGCAGATTTATAAAACTCTTTGACACTGTTCCAGGGTTTAAAACATTTGTTTATCCAGGATTCAGCAAAGACAGAAATTACTTTCATAACAGAACTCTAGTAATGCTCACTTCTAAAGCTCGAGTCCTTGAGACACCATTCATTAGCTCTCAAATTTATACAAATACTGTATATTGGCTGCAGGCAGAATAATTCTCCTTTTAATGAAGGAGAACTGGATTTTTCTACTTGAGCCATGTAAGCCAGCATCTGATGTTATCTTGGAGATAACTAACAAGCCTCGGGTTTAAAATAGAAAGGCAATGAGCTGCTCCCCCCAGGTCAGGAAGCCCTCCAGATCTTCCCAGTGTGCTGCTCTGCACCCAGGGAGGAGGGAGGGACAACACTCTGGTGTGAATGTAAATATGTCCAGGGAGTTATAAAGAAGAGGAAGTTTAAATATAAACAAAATAGTAAAACCAGCACAAATAGCACAGTGAGGTACCAGGAAGTGACAACACTTACAAAGAGAATTGGAAGGGAAGAGATGGGAGGGCACAGATGGGTGCAGTGTGTCAGTGGACATGAGTTCCTCTGGGGAGAAGAGTGAGGGTGGGATGGGAGCCCTGAGTCTGACCCTTCTTTCCTGCCCATCCCAGTGAGAAGTTCTGCACATGGAGCAGTCCTGGAAGCCTGCATCCCTGCATGCTTTAGAGAAACTTGTTTGGCTTTGTTTTTACCAAGAGAACCCTCAAAAGGATGTGAAATGAAACCCTAAGTAGTATCAAGCTCACAAAAGACACCAGAACAAAATGAAAACAACAATTTCTGGTTTTGATGTGCTGTTTCTCAGTTTGGAAGTCATCAGTCTCTTGAAGGTTTGGCAGTGGTTTTACCTTGGCTGAGGTCAAGGGCCTCACTGTAAGGACCTGTGTGTCCTGTCTTTGCAAACACAAAATAAGATTCAAGATTCTGAGCTGACAGAATTGTGAGCATATCCTCAGAAATAAGAGAAATTCCACACAGAAGAACAATCAGTACTTGTCATATTTCTCCTCATAGTTTGTATTACACTTCTCAGTACTTTGCAGTGCTTGAATATTTTTTTGGCCTGCAATAAGTTGCAGTTTTTCTAACACAAAGAACAAGTCATAGATTAGAAGTTACCTAATGAGGAAGTGTATCATCTGTGCCTGGGTATTCAGCTCTTGCAGCTTCAGATTGGTCAGACCAGAGGGTTTGGATACCCAGGTGCCTACTGTCATGAGTTTAAATTGTCCCACCAGTAGAACATGTTTCTCTGGCTGGGTGGCCATAGATCCTCAGTGCATCAGTGCAATCCTCACTGTCAGTGACACTGACAGTGCTTCAGTCACACAGTGAGGGAAGTAAATACCAAGTGTTATGTGACTGTAATAATGAATAACACCTACCAATTCAGATTAAATAAACAAATCTAGATACTGACAAAGGAAATCTTTTGTACCACAGACTGTTTTAAAATGTCCATTTACATGACTACTATATTAATTCCTTGTAACATTATTTATTATAACAAGGGATGTATCAATCCAGCTTTTAAATATGCACCTTTAAATACTACCGAGAGTTCTAACCAATGGACAGGGACTTCCTGACATCTACTGAGCTTGTCTTCACTCAAGAAAGGGCATAACTAAGGTTTCAGAGCAGGCAGGCTGTGGTCTGGCAAAGAAAGGCACATCTGGATGTTGATGTCCCGGCCATGTTTATCAGTTCACTGATCTGTTGTAACGTGGATAACAAGAGAGTACAGAATTAGACTGCCTTTTATAAAAATAAGCTAGTCCATGATGAATGGATTCTCTTTCCTCCTACTGTAGATGAGTGTCAGCAGAGCATCTGCAGAGTATCTGTGTCAGTACTTACTCTGCTGATGATATCCTGTGGAGGCACTCACTAAGTCATCTCTTCACCTTTTCAAGTAGTATTTCATACACAAGCAGGAAGCTGTAATCTGTATTACTGAGTCAGGCTTGGTAGATTATTTTCTGGAGTAAATAAATTAGACTGCACTGATCTGAAGGTGAATTGTCATAGTGGGGCCTGTCTTAAGCAAAAGCTACAATGAGAATCTCCCGGAGTGTGTTGCAGTCCGCACAAAAGATGTCACCTCCAGAGGAGCACAACGGCTCTACTGAATTTACATATTTGTTATTTAATCTGAATTAATGTGATCAAGTATACAGGTACACTGAATAACCATGTAATCCTTTTTTAAAAAGCTGTGTACAGGTTTTGTCCAACTCATTTCAGTGCAGGAGAGAGGAGGCAAATTACTTTGGCTGTTCTTTGTACCCTGAAAAGATGCTCTGAGAAAGCAGGCAGACAGATCAGAAGTGTGACAGAGCTTTTTTCCAAATGCTGTTTGGATTTTTATGCAAACAAACGTTTGATTGGCTTGGGGTTTTAGTTATTTGTGACAAACAAAGTTCAGATGCTGTACTGTCCTTCACTTACTTGGCTGTCTTTATGGGAACATTTGTGAGCTTGGCACACCTTTCATTTGAAATGAAGTGGAAAATCTCCAGCACTGTGTCTGGTTTTGGGTTTCATCACATAACTTTCAAGCAACCATAATCTACAGTGAATTTTCACTAAAATAAGATACATATTTCCTCAGATTTAGTGAAGAGAGTAATAAAATGTGGATTAGCTGCTAAAAACTCTTATGAAAATGTATGTTCAGTATGTGAAAGGGGAAGGAAATTATTTCTCTGTCTCCACAATGAAATGGAGAGAAATAATTTTAAAATCACCTCAGTCTCTTTCTCATTCTCTAACGTCTATGATGCCCCATGCCCTTTGTACTAGTGTCAGATACAGAAAACTCATGAATGATGCACCTTTGTAGTCACAGCTGCAAAAGCTTCAGCCCTACACCTTTTCCTATGAAGGTTAAATAAATAAAACAAGCAGTCAGTAGGTAGTTCTTGAATTCCTGCTGAAAACCAAGATTTAAAATCCTTTCAGCAGTGTAAGGTTGAATTTATGGCAAGAGAACTCCATGATAAAAAACCCTCAAACTTTTCTCTGAACTACAGAAAATGAAGATTTTTCAGTTTCTCAACTTTTGTACAGTTCTTGCCCACCTTCAGGAAGCCCTGGACAAGGTTCTGTGTTTCAACTCCTTTCAGGTTTTTAAAGGTGCTTGGATTACATATTGCACCTACCAGCTGTGGTGATGGTGGCCACACAGCATTAAAATAAAGCAGCAGTTCATATTTGGGCTGTTTCCCCTTCACAAGCCAGGTGTCAATCTACAAACAGCAGAAGCAAAATGTCCTACTGAAATTCTTTCTCCTTTTCGCATAAGTTTTTGTGGGTTTTTTGTCTGTTTGTTTTTTGTTTCCTTTTGCTTTATTTTTCGTTGCTTTTCTGTCCTAAAATCTCACAAAGCACTTCCTGGCAATGACAATACAGTTATGGCACGGTTGTGTGGAACATCAGAACAATATCACCAGACTTCTGTGTAACCTATCAAAATTTCCTCGGTACCCCTTTACACCAATTATCTCTGATAATTCACTCCAAAGTGTGGAATAACTGCAAGTTTCCGTGTGTCCTGATATTATAGGTCGTTACAATTTTCTTCTTCTCTCCAGTGTGTTTATTAGCCCTTCAGCTTTGTTTGTGAGCACATTCAGCCACGGTTGAACTTATACCAAAAGGAGACTCCAACAAAGCGCTCTTCGTTAGCCCCTCACTCGTTGTTCGTGAGCTGACTCGCGTTCCTGCGCCGGCCCTGGCAGACAGAGGGGCACAGAGGGAGCCTTGGCAGGGCCGAAGGGACTCTGCTGCAGGACTGATGAATGCACAATTGATGCTTTCTGCAACAGCACGACGACCTCTTCTTTTAATTGCACTCCACTGAGCGGGGCTGCTTTGCGCCCTTGTGGGAAGTGCTTTCTAGCAGCTAATTTTTGAGCTTCACCTCCAAGCGGTGGATAGGCTGCCACCAAAGGTACTGGGCACTACAGCTGGCCTAGGTGGTGTAAGCATCTGTGACTCCTAATATTGATTATTGCAGAACATTCCATACAGGAATGAAGCTGGACAGACTGAAAAATCTACAAGCAGAGTGCCAGCCCACAAAGCAGTAAAATGTGATTATGGGCATCGTCCTGGTTCTCTGTTCCCTTTGCTGACTCTCTGTTGAACAGACAGATCAGTCCAAAGTCTCAGCCCGTCATACTTAAAAGCCATCAATTAACTGGCTCCTGCTACCTTTGAGATCTCTTCTCCTTCCGAACACCTGCACCCCAAAAGCTTCCAAACAGCTGCATCCCAAAAAAGAGAGAAGCTACATTTTACTGTGGGAAATGCATTTTTTTCCCAGAAGTCATGTAAAGAGAATATAAAATAAAGAAAATATCAATTCTTTCCAGAATTGAAGGTCAGATTTGTTTCCTCAGTTTTAGATTTACATCAGTAATTCCATCCCACATGTAACCTACTCTGCTGGCTCAGTTGAGTACACAAATGCACACACAGTAAATTGGGCTATTTCTCCTAGAAAATGAGAAGGGAAAGATAAAATAGATGCTTTATTATTTCTCCTTTTATATGCCTAAGGTTTCTTGGGTAAGCTGATGGAGTGGACCATGTAGATTGAAATTTAGGGAAGAAAAATCTGCAGTTGGATGGTTTTCCATGATTTCCTGTTTCTACCTCTCAGTGGGCATATGTGCCTGTATGGGATGTGAATAGGAGATACTAATGAGTCTCAGCAGTTTGTTCTTTTTCTCTTTTGTGCCTTCTGCTTGCTGTGATGAAGCAATCTGGGCTGCATCACTGAAGACAAAATTATTACGCCTTGCAAGTGAATGATAGATGTAATCTATTAATTTTTCTTAATTAACCCAGAAGACTGAACTGTGGTAACACTTTCTCTCCTGGTGACACTGAACTAAGAATATGACTACAATCCTGACTGGCAAAAAATCTCTGGTTAGAAAATATTTAATGTGCTCTCATCAACGAGATCACTCCCCTCAGATCCTTATGCCTGGGAAGTGCCAGGCAGGAATCAGCAGGGCTGTCTCCTCCAGGATAATGGGTCTGTCTGTCACCAGGAGCTTGGTGCCACATTGCAGCTGGCACTTCTACATGAACCTTGCTTTGGAAATGTCAGTCTTGGCAGAGTGGCCATTCCCAGAGATCATCCTATTTGGTATAAATATACCTGTATGAGGTAGGAACACAGAGAGATGATCTACAAACCCATGTGGTGGGCATGTGATGAGTTCAGTGGAGTTCAAATATTCATTTTTGGGTTGCTGTGTTAGAGATTTGCATAATTCAGATGGAAATAGATGTAGTGAGTGCCTGCGTATTTTGAAAGTAGGGTGCACCTGTGGTGTAGGGCCTTGGCTGAGCCTGTGTGATGTGCAGTTTTCTTTGCTGTCACTTTGATTTTGTGATTCTGAGTCTTGGAAAGCTGATAATGAGGGAAGGTGATGTATCCCAGAATGTTTGTTCTGTCATGAGAAAACTAAAAGTTACAAGATGTTATTAAAAGCTCTTTTCCAGGTCAACTTTTACGGATATGCAAAATGATAGCCAAAGCCTTTAGCTCCTCCTTATTGTGCTCAAAGCACTGAGCTGTGAAATAATGCTTAGAATTGATCATAGATGCATAATACAGTGCACCTAATGTGATAAAACTCCTTTAGGTATAAGGCACAATTAAACGGAATCTGAAGGCAAGCACATGACGTGTGTACTTTATAAATTGGATAATAAATAAATGTTCATTGCTACTTCAGGACTCTTGCGTTATTCACAATGTCTACAGATCTTAATGGAATAAATGTAGTATCTGAAGGTGGAGAACACTAGAGCTTATTTTGGCATAAATTGCTTGATTATTGGAACTTCCTATTAGAATTTCCTGTAAAGCTCATTTATGGAAATAATTAGAAACAAACCCTTCAGACCCACTTTGCCAGACCAATCTTCTTTACAAATTGCCACTCCAAAGTAATTTGTGTCTCTCTGTTCTGAGAAACTTTATCACAAATAAGAAATTCAATATTAGGCTTGGAAATTAATACACGATAATCTTCTGATGAGTGTTGGACAGCACATAATGAGTTTATGCTTTTGCAAGCAACCAAGTGAGGAAAATATTGCTGAAATGAAGGACGAGAGCCAGGATGGATCTGAATCCTTTTGAATGAAATTTCATACCTTAGAGGATCAGTAGAGCTCTAGTATCTGGTTAGCAGCTGGACAAGGCAAACAGTGTTGTGACTCTTTGGAAAGGTATATTCAGTTTTTAGGGAGCTAGGATTGAATAGAGATGGTCAGGAGCAGTATTTTAGAGACTTGAAACAATACTAGAGTGCTGTACCCTGGCCCAGACTGAGTTGTGACAGAGCTCTAAGTGCAACATTAACTCTTGTCATTCGGCAGAAAACCTCCACAAAAGTAGCTTATTGGACATGCTGGACACTGGAAATGTAAATGTAGGTATTAAGTACACAGCCTTTGCTGTGCTGATGAGATGGGATACTCATCAGCAATTTCTCACATCTTACATTTTCTTAAATATTTCTCACTGTAAATAATTACCATTTGCTGCACAGCAAAAGGAAAGGATCTAATATGCCTACTGAGCAGAAGAATTTCAAAACATAGCTGAATATACCTCTTGAGGAGGAGGAAAGACCAGCAGCCAATATTGTTGTTCTGTGCTTGTAAGAGAATCCACATATCTGTGAGTTTTCTCCTTGTTAAAGAGTGGGTCTGTGATTGATGTCAGCTGGTAACATCACTGTCAGTTGCACTGCAAGTTAAAACAGACATCACCAGGGGCTTTTAAATGTCATTTCTGCAGAGTCAGATCATGAAGTCCAATTCCTTGCAGGACAGCATGTTGCTCTCTTCACTCAGCTCTGGCACTCTTGCAGTACTACTGTAAATCTTTGGCAGTTCAAATTTAATCAACTTCTTTTTTTTTTTTTTCAGACCATAGTTTACTTAGGAAGGGATAAATAAAAATCTTGTGCAATTTGCAAAACATTTCACAAGTAAAAGTGCCCCAAAACTAAAAGCAGCCTCCTACAAGTGTGCTGTCTGATGAGATGTGCCAAGAGGATGGCCCAAAAAACCTGAATCCTCGTGTTCAGAGATGAGTGGAAAACTGAGGTTATAAATACCTTAAATACCAGAATTATTAAAGGTGATGTGCAGGAACATTCCCCACACTGTCTCAGTTCAGACCATTAATAAAAAGCCCACTTGCTACCAGGGCTGAAGTGAGACCTCTCATTTCTGACAGCCCCAGTGTCAGCTGTAAACAACCAGCTTGAAAGAATTATTTGTAGACAGGGGGTAAACACAGAGCCACAGAGCAAATGGATCCTGCAAGGTCCTCTCATTACCCACCTGCTGATTTCTGTTTTATCCTGGAGGCGTCTGCCTTTCCATCCTCACTTGACCTGGAACAAACTTCAGAGCCTGGAAGGCAGCTTCTCTAGGAACAGCAGAGGGTGAGACTGTCCCTCTCTCTTTAACCTGGAAACTACTCCACTAAATGAACTTAAAAGGGCAGTGAGAAAGAGGATTGGCCACAGCCAGTACCTGAAAATGGCAACAAACATTTTCTGCAGACAGATGTTGATGCCAATCAGCACATTTTTCTTATTTCCCTACTGTAGAACTGCCCACGACTTGGGTTTCATGATTTCTAATCATGTGTAGATGCCTCTTGTTCATAACTTTATTTTCTGCTCACAACTTACTCTTTTAATTATTTTAACCGTCAAGTAACCAGGAATTATTTCTTGGAAATGCACTAATAGTATCTGCTGCTCAGAAAGAAGTGTAGGAGAATTTTAACTCATAACCTCATTTCTCCGTTGCAGATCAAGATGGATCTGTTTGCCTATATGAATGTGCTAAGGTGTAAAAATACTCTGACGATATGTATATAAGTGATGGTTCCCCTTGGAATATTTCTTTAACATTTGGCCAAATATGAAGCTTTTCCTCAAGGGCTTTTTATTCCAATAAAATGACAGTAATAGGACCTGAATACTGGAAACAATAGATCCTTCTAGCAGGCTTCCAAGGTCTGCATGGACATGTTTCCCAATTGTTACAGATGTAAATGATGGCTCTGTGCTTCTTATAGGTTTGTGTATTTAAGCCACTTAGTATTCTACAGGAATGAGACTCACAATACACTTCTAAAATCCCACAGAAAATACAATTTTCCATTAAATTTCATGCATTTTTCCAGAAGAGCTCATTTCTTAAATGGGGGGCAGGTCGAGAGAATAAATAGTGAAAAGGAGCATTAAGACCTCTTTAGAAAATTAGACTTAACAGAATCAAATATACATTAGTAAAACTTTAAATTGGCTTCATTAACTTCTCTAAATTATACATGCATTAATGGGATTCTTATTATTTATTCATGCAATTGTTTGTACTACTTTTTGATAAGGCTTTATTTATTTATTTATTTATTTATTTATTTATTTATTTCTGCTATTCCAGCACTGCATTGATGGGACTCATTAAATGTAATGGTGTTTGGCAATTCATCACACAGATTAAAAGCCCTTTCCAGATCACCTCCACTCACCCTTTCTTTTGGAGAACATTTTTGGCATATATCTGGGAGGCACTGAATTGCACAATATTCTTGTATGCAGCATTTCAAAACTGTATGCCTGAGCAACATAGTTGAGTTTTTAACCACCATTCCTTCATTTTCTCTCATTTATTCTCATTTTAAAAGAACTCTTTCAGACTTCTGCATTAATTCTAACCACAAAAATAAATACGCTTAAAAATGTATAGAGTAGTATAACAGCTTGGTTAAAGTCAATAATGGTCTTTACCTGACCATATTTTATCAACTACCTCCAAAAGGTGCTGTAGAAGAGCTTTTCAAATACTAAAAAGCTCTATTATTTAACACCACTGTAATATCAGCAATATATAGAATAATGTATTCCCAGGCGTGCATAATGAGGCTGTAAATTCCTTAGAGGGTTCTGGCAACATTGAGAACCGCCAGAGCAAGCTTGGATTTTTTTTTTTTTTTATGTCACCAAAGTCAGAGCAATCAGTTTATGCAGCTTTTGAAGCAGATTACCCCTTCAGAGCACGGTGGGGCAGCAACCAAAGTGTTGCAAACCCCGGCCAGGCTGGATGGCAAGCGGGCAGCGCAGGGGATGGGAGATACGAAAGAATCATCCAAAGTCCTGGTGCTTCTGAAGTATAAACCTCTGAGTGAAAGGGTGTCATATGGATTTTTTTTTTTTTCCAAAGGCTTGGCTGTAGTAGTTTCTTATTGAAAGTCAGGTTTAAATTAAAGAGTCTCCATTTCAGATGTCTTCCTGAGCTCACAGGCAGCAGTCCCGAGCAGTGGGTTAATTCAAATTTACGTGGGGAATCCAGAAGTTGCTCTGCATAAAGATACATACACCTCAGGGTGTGTTTGTCCTTCTGTTACAAGCTGCATCTTAATGTTTTTTTCTATTACTGGTGATTTGAGAATTGCTTAGGCCAGCAAACATTCATCAGTAGTTGCGTAAATATAAAATTTACAAGGTGACATGTAGAAGGGTAGTAAAAAGGATGAGGGTCACTTATGAGGAATGAAAGAGTGGCAGAGGATGATGAATGTTCTGAAGTTTTTAAAGATCTAATTATTTTTCTGCCTCTGTACTTTTTGCCCCTTCCCTTCCATCCAGCATTACCAGGGTAGTAAAGGACACCACACCTGCACCAGCTTAGTAGCAGCCACATGATGATGACCTGAACTGCAGAGTCTGTGACTGTCCAAGGCTTTAGATTTTATTTTGGAGTTGTCACATGAACAGGCTTTTCTAAAACAGCTCCTTGAACTGCAGTTTCCTTCTGAACATCCTGTTTCAATGAGTATGTTTCTTTGCTCCCAGAAACTTGCTGGGTGTGTGCTCTAATTCCTCTGCCTGAAACAGGAGAGATTTTCCTACCGAATCCCTGTGATTTCTTTAGTTGGATAATCCATGGTGGAAAAGCTTGGCATGTTCCTGTTTTCCTGTCCACTTGTTATGCAAATATGTGGCTTTCTGGGGTACTCCAAGCCTGAGGAAGGAGGGAAGTTGCTCGCTGGGGTGGGGAAGGGCTAACCCATGGCCTTGGCTGAAAGCTGTGTTAGCCCCTAGTTATTGTTCAGCCCAAGCTGGACGGGCTGAATTGCTTGTGACTGATGTGCAGTGATCAATCACAGTGAGCTTGCCCAGCTCTGACACAGATGCTGGAGCTAGGGATGGAGAAGTTAATGTTGTAAAGCACTGGTGTCTACATAATTTTCAAAGCACTGTCCACACAGTTGTATTTAGTTTAAACTTAAACCATACCAGATCTCCACCATGAGCATTGACTGGAGACATTTTCATCAACGGAACTTTATAAACATTTTAAAAATACCTCTGATGCGTTCTTCAAAATATTTCCACCTGCACCAGTTCATATCCATCTGCCTAAAAGAGGGAACATCTTGTCCTCTGTGCAGTGCACAAACTTCTCTGGTTTGTAGCTGTGAACATCCTGGCAGGTACTTTCTCCTAATCCCCGCAGCGGTGGAGAGGAAAGATCCAGCGGTCATTCTTGTGCACAGTTATCTCAAACAATAGATGTTCCTCATGACAAATCACACATAATCTCCATAGCAACCTCACATAATTATGCACAAGATTTCAAAGTTGCAACAAAAATAAGCGTGGCAGGAATTGTAAAGAATAGTTATATAGTGTGAGACAGATGTGGGAGTAGATGATGTATAGAAGACTGAAGCACAACTGTTCTCAGATGTAAAAAATGTACAAAAGACAGAAAGATTGCCTACTTTGTATTGTGGAGAGTGGTGATTAAGTCAGTATATTATCTGGAAATTGGAGATGATGGGCTCAAATATCTCCTCATAATGTAGAGGTTCCTGATAGTGCCACAACAGTTTGAGGAATGCCAGCAGCAGATTTATCCCACTTTCACAGGATTATTACAGCTATAAAAATGATATCTGAGTTGTGAATTGGCATGCAAGAGCTAAATGAAGCAAGGTTTGGCTGCTGGGGCTTTTTCCCAAATTTTGTTTCAGTCTGTTTGGAGACATTGATTAAAAGGGGCTTAAAAATATTATGGGCAGTTTTGTCATCATCTTTATTTATTTATCTGTATTTATATCATCTATATCTAATCTATCAATCTATCAGTCAATCAATCAATCAATATATTGTAATCTATCTGTTCTTTGGAATTCAAAGATTTCCGATCCCTTCCACATGAGCAGATTTGTAGTGAAAGAAAGACATTTTCATAGCTTTTGTTTTCAAAACTGCGCAAGGGTTTGGGGCGAGAATGGGGGAACAATTTTTAAAAATTTTTAATGCCTCATGTAGTGTTTTTTATTTCTCCCTCTGCTCCTAGTACTTTGTACAGAATCCTAAATTAGCAGCCAACCCACCTGTGAACACATTGGCAGTGTCAATGCAACACACAGATTATATATTCTGCTTACGTATTCCTGTGCTGATGAACCCACTGATCCCATTGCTGGACTAGTCCAGCTCAGAAGTGGGGGCATCTCAGAGGTCCTGGGTATTTTGAGCTTCAATGGTATTTGAGGATTCCCAACAGCAGATTCAATAATTAAGTTCATGCTTCAAGGGCAATAATTCTGTGTCAAGACGTATCTATGATTAAATCATTCTGATGGTGATTTTCTTTTAATTATCTTGGCCTGATCCAGGGCTCCACATTTAACCTGGCTCTTTTGAACTCAGTCAGGTTCACTCCAGCTGATTTTGACTAATGCCATTAAAAAAAAGGTATAATTACATTAATTAAAAGTTTGGCTAAAAATATGGAAGAAGATATACTAAACCAATCCATAAAATTTCATTCAACTATTTGTATTCAACTAATGTCATGTGCTTTATTCAAATTCAAAGATTTATTTCAATTCAGAACAAATTTAAGCCATAGGAATAGATAATTTCTAATTTTTAGTATTTTATGCAATTTAATTCCAGGTTTATCCTCCTCAAATAACAGATCACATGGACAGCAGAGATGGGTTTGGTATTGCTAAGGGTGGTTTTGATTTTGCTAATTTGTCTTATTGAAGACCCCCAGTTTTGTTCATAGATGAGAAAAGTTAGACTGAGAACTGACCATCATTCCTAATCCACGAGGTTTTTTATCCCTGAGGTATTAATAATTTTTAATTGGGATAATTTTTAATGCGACGTGAAAGTCCCAAGTGAGAATCAAACCAATACATCTCTCTCCCCTTGTACCTTCTAGAGATATCAATTGAGGAATTAGTTGGCTTGAATCCTCTTTAGTGGAGCATTCAAGATTACATTATCTTCTATTTTTAATTTATGCTACTGCTATTAAATTGCTTTACTAATATTAGGTATTAATGGGTTTTAGATACTTTTTCTTGCATTCAATATATCACTTCTTATGATTCAATTAAAATCCTTTTCAAATGAAGCAAAGGTGACTACGAGAGAATAATTGAAAGTTTGACTAAGATTTTCTAGAAACAAGGAAGCAAGCACTGCATCCTGTTGAGGTCTATTAACATTTCCTACCACAAGATGTTCCGCCTGCTAATATA
Organism: Gymnorhina tibicen; assembly: GCA_013399875.1. Lineage (NCBI taxonomy): Eukaryota > Metazoa > Chordata > Aves > Passeriformes > Artamidae > Gymnorhina > Gymnorhina tibicen. The sequence goes on along the minus strand of VXAZ01005100.1, from coordinate 2,286,311 downwards.
AAACTTAATAAGATGATTTGTCAGTAGATATATGCTGAACTTCTTATTCCACTCTCAGACCATTTTATTTGCATATAAAGTGCCACATTTACACTCAACAATAACTACTCCTGAAGGAATGATATTTAAGGGAAGAACATAATTAATCTATTCAGGTCATAAACATTTTCTTCAGGGCAATGGGCAACCATCTAAGACAACATTCATAATCATTCATGGACATTACTAAAATACTTTAGAACGAGCTGGCAAAGCTGAGGATGGGCAAAATAGTGCCATTTTCTTCCAAGGACATCTTTATGTTTGTCTTATGCAGCTTTTTGAGGACTATATTAATGAAAAAATCCTTTCTGTTTTTTGTATTAGCTTTGTGATGATGCTGCGTTGTGTTCCACAGAGTGCTTGAACACGATGTAGGAATTGTGCCTGACATCATTTTATGTCAGAGCTCAAAAAGCATACAGGAATTTTGCTGTTTTTCAAGTATTATGACCACCTTATATGGAAAATAGTTATAAAGCTCCTCAGCAGCTGTAATTATGATAAAAGGTTTTCAGCAGGTCTGCCAAATAAGCAGGCATTTTTCAAGTACATTTCCATGCTACTTTATCTTGGGTGGCTTGGCACACATTTTTATAAACTTTAACTGTTTCAGAATTCTTTGAAAGTTACCTGGATGGAAGAGGAGGATGAGAGGAGGGAATTGGAGAGTGTTTAAAGGAACACTCTGGTCTGCTGGGTATTGTACCCCCTGTTGCACCACGTAGGATTCTCCTGCCCTCTTCACTGAGTGTATTAACTGAAGGTGCAGGGAGGGTTCAGGTTGATACCAAATTATGTACAGAGGGTGACAAATGGGTTAAAACGCAAAAGCTGTGTGAGAAAATGTGGTGGAGCCTGTCCCAGCTACCTGAGTTCACATGGGCACTCATTTTGACACAGTAATTTAAAAAAAATGAAAGAAAAAAGGAAAGCGATCCTAAGCAGTCACAAAAGCCCACAGTCAATAAAGCAGTTGCTAAACCACTCTATTGCTGTGCCACAGGCTCAAGCCTGTCTACTCAGCTCCCTTTAATGCCTATGCATGTTTTTAAGGCAGCCTTATGAAATAAATGTTTTACTTAAAAATTATTTTTTGAAATTAATTTTATTTTCTTAGGCACAAAAGGACCAACAGATAATGTTTAAGCCTAGAAAGGGCGTACACTGAGCCACTGCTGAGGCATTGGTATTACCCTGTGATGAACTGGCTTAACCACACACAGATAAGTCACAGAAAAGTAGCAGTCACACGAGTGAACCTGAAATAACTGGTAATTACTGATCACAGTACAGCGCAAACCTTTCATATGTTGATTAACTGTAACTAATTTGTGTGAGTTTATCTTTATAATTGATTTTAGCTATTTTGTGGATGCAGCTAAAGAAAACAACAGCCCATGTTTACCAAGTAGGAACCACTCAGTTATTGCAGATGCAGAAAGAGATTCAGTTTGGTCTTTAAAGTCCAGATTTGCTTTAATCTCAGCTTTAATTTGTTCCCAACAAATTCAAACTGTTCATAGAGCAGTGTCAAAGGACTGGCCACAGCAGATGATCAATTTGTCATGCTCTTATTATCACTGCACTTCAACTTGGAGGGAAGCAGAGTTTGGTTGATAGAGAGGAACCAAAAGCTGCATATCTGTGTCATAAGGCAGATGGGTTGGTGTCAGCGTGTGCATTTTCCTCTGTGAGAGAGAGGAAAACTGTACAGCCAGCCGGCATGAATCACAGCATTTTCCTCGAGATTGGATTTTTAATAGTCAGACATCTAATTGGCCAAGCAGACGGCTGCTCAAATGAAAATGAGAAGGCTGTAGGGGCAGAGCTGCCTTTCTGAAGGCCACACATCTATTTGGGATTTAGGCCTTCTCTGAAAATGTGTTTCTAATTTTGTCGTATCTGTGGGAAAAAATTTCTGAGCCTAGGCAGGATGGAGTGAAATGCTTTACTTTTCATGTATATATATATGTATATGCACATATATATATAGGGCTCATGCTCTTGAGGTTTAGTTGTTTTTAAAAATGTAATCACATTTATCCTGTGAGCTCTTCATGTTGTCTCACTCTCAGTTTTCTACTGACACCTGTTCACCTGCGTGCTCAGCACCTCTCCCCGAGCAGGTGAGCAGTTCTGATACGGCCGATTGCCGTTGGTGGAGGGACTCCCCCTGTCTCATCCTCTCTCTGCTTTGCCCTCTGTGATGGGTTTTTACCTTCCTGATGAGAAATCAAGCCCTCAGAGTGAACACAGTGGGGTGGGTTGCAGGAAGCAAAGGGCAGAGCTGGCAAGGAGAAGGTAACGGGATTTTCCATTGGCTCCATCTCTGCAAATTTCCACTGGGATAAAGAGAGTTGCAGCAGCAGTAAAATTCATTGCATCTGGACCAACGCTGTGGAAGGAGGCTTTCTGTCTGTGGTGTGACAGGACAGGCATGGCCTGGAGAAAATCAATGATGAGGCAATTGAGAGCAGTGAGCTGCTCCTACAAAGTGCAAACTTTTCAATCACCATTGTGGGCAGATAATAAGAATCTTTTCATTTACACTGCAGAAACTTGTTCAAGGCAGCAGCAGAGGTGTAATAATAGACTTTGCTTCTGGAACTGACAGCAGGGGATTGAGATAATCCTCAGGCAAATGCTGGTCTCTGTGATTTCCCCCCTTATTTTATGAAAGGTCCTATTACTTTCCTTAAACCAGCTTCTTGAAACCTCAAGCCTTCAGTGAAAGAGCTGCGTGGAGCTCTGGCACCTCCTGCCTAAAGCTTAAACCTACCCCACACCATTGGCAGTGACAGAGCTCATAGAAATGGGATTTCATAGGAAAAAGCCACCTCCTCTTTGCCAGCCCCAGCTCCCTCGATGGCAGCAGAGCCGGCAGACCCAGTGCTGTATTCGTGTCCGCCCTGTTCCTGTCCTGCTGGAAGGAGACACCAGTGCACTGTGTACTGGTGACTTATAATGAATAGAAAATGTTGAATGCTTAGATAAAGGGTAAAATTCAGCTGTATTCAGTCTAGCTTTTAAACATCATAAACCCTGAGAGAAATTGAATGGTTGTTTAAGGGACTCAGGTATTTCCCAAAATCCTGCAGTAAAACTTGTCTTCTGCAAGACTACTGAAATGAGAGGACCCTGACTTCTTCAGCTCTGTCCTCTCTTCATCACCATTTTTAATGTTTTTTACTCTGAAGAAATGAGAAGAGATCATCTGGCACTTAATACTTTGGGAATGCAGGAAGATGGAAGACTGTCAGGTTATTCTGCTTGGAAGTCTGGGGACAATCCAAGATTAAAAGCCTTCCAGGAGAGGTCAGCTGTGAAGGGTGTGCTCACTTGTAGTGGGGTTCTCTTGAGAAATTTAAAGTCCCTCCTGAGACCCCGATGATCTGCCTTCAGTCTTTCTTTCTGAATGCCTGCGCTTTATTACCTCCTATGGAGCTCCCAGGGCTCCCAGTGAAATTTGTTCAAGTGTTTGCAATCACACCAACCCACCCGCCCAGCCCCATGAAGTCATGCTCAAAAACTGCAGGATGTCAAATGTCGTTGGCATTCCTTCATTGCCTCTGGAGCCCAGGATCCTCCTGCTAGCCCTGACCCAAGCCCAGGCTTATTTATGACTTACAACTAACAGCAACGAATGTGGTTTTTATTAAGCAAAAGCCCAGGAGACTAGTTTTAAAATGAAGCAAAAAAATGCACAGGAGCCTAAATATCTGTCATTTCTGTAACATGCCAGGCTCTCCAGCAAATCATAATGCAACTGATACATTGCACAGTTTGTGCTACAGACTAATCATGTCGAGGTGGGTGAAATGGGCTTTTTATTAATTTATAGCCTTCTTTGTGTTGTCAAGGATCTAATGCATTCACTTTAACTATAATAAGGATGAAATGCATAGCTATTTTAAATGGAAACCACTTTTATTTAATCAGAACATTTCTGGCAAAGTAAAAATTTTGAAGTGTTTATGGTCCAGATAAACTGCATGGCTATTGCTACTGGTCTTGCTGTTTCAACCATTTTACTGACAGTGGAGTCAGTGACCACACTTTCCGTCAAGCAAAACAGAAATCAGACGCCTGAGTTATTTCTTGTCAATTAAATCATTACTATTTATTTTAAAGATAGCGGTTTATTGCATGTTAATGTTCAAACTAACACCAACAGCCACCAGGAAGAAATCAGACATGCACAGTACTTGGCTTTTGGCTAATGTGCCTCAGAATGCCACAAGACTTACATCTCCAACTACTGTGGCAATAACATCTGCTTAAAACAAAGAAGATGAGAAATATATCCAAAACTGAAAGACTGAAAGTTTTAGGAAATCCAGTGTTCTTTTAGAAAACTGTATTAAGTCCCAGTTTACAAATGATGGCACATACGTGTGTTTCTGTTTCTGCAGTTTTCTGCCAACATGGGAAAAGAATCTGCCTGAAGGGACTAAAAATGGCCCTAAATTTGCAGTCATATCTAATTTCTGTGTTCCCTTAACTCCCTCCTACATATACAATCGTTCCCATGAGGGGGGAAGGAAGGATTTAAGCTCAAGAAAATGACCATTCCATAGCTTCAAAGTTTAATTATCTATCTGGAGGTGTCCTTATATACCCTGACTTTTGTAACATATAGAGGAAACAGAAAATCAGATTAATTTAAAATCTTCCAAGTTGCCATACCTAGACTGAAAACCTCAGCATCAGTTGTGCAAAATCCAGGTGGTGTTGAGGGGTTCTGTAAAATCAGAAGTTTTTATAAACAAATTATTCTGCGGATGTACACAAATTCACGTATTTGCAGATACTCAATTGCATCATAAAACAACAAGATACTTATTATAATATGAGGACTTCTGAAAGCAGTTGGATACACTGGCGAATTTGTTTTCCAGTTGAAAAAAACCCACCCCTAGCCTTTTGTTTGTTTTACATATTTGAGTAATATAAATGATCTGACAGGTGTTCCCCAAGGACATACTGCTGTTGTTGGGGGGCTGGTTGTTTGCTGTTGCATCTTCCAACAGGTTTCCTACCAAGCTGCTCCTTAGCAAACAGAAACAAGGTATATTGGAAGAAGGTTTGGTAGGGATGTGCCTTTTTATTTGCTGCTCCAGCTTGCTTTTAACCTTGTTAATAACACACTGTGCTGGTCACCATATGAAGATGGTGGTGTGATGCATTGTGGTAACTGCATTTAATTCAAAGTCTAACCAGATTCCCTGGGTGGAAAGGCTGTATAAAATAATGCAGCTTCAGCCTAGGTTGGTTACTCTTGCAGGTGTGAGGCTGCATTTTGCCTTACATCACTGGAGTTGACTTCTGGACAGTTAATGACAAAAATTTTACTGCAATGACATGGTCATTTGTGAACTAGCAGAAATGTTCTAAGTAACACCCAACATCATGTGAAGGTTTGAGGTTAAGCATCCACTTATTTTAATAGCTTTATTTATTTCGTTTAGCCCTTAGAAGCCATCATTGACACTGGACCATTGCTTTTAATTGTCTCACTTAAAGAGCACAGTTCAAAGTCTGCAATTGTTTATTGGGTTTATGATCGTTAAAACACTGGTTGTACAACTGATATGGAGAAATTATTTCTTTTATTACACTTTTTGAATTTTCATCCTGGCAGGTGACAATAAGTAACACTCAAGTGAGCTGTCCCATGGAAAACAGATTTTCATAATCAGTTTTCTCATGCAGGGCAGAGGCAGAGAATAGCTGCAGAGCCCCTGGTATTTAATGTGAGCCGGCAGGCGCACAGCTGGCCCTGACGTGTGTCACAGCACATGGACCCAGCACGTAAATGGGAGGCAGCCCTAGTGATTGTGGAGGCCCAGCACTGAAACAGGCACTGGCCTCTTTATGTTCTGTCTGTGCATCTGTTCTTGGCATGAAGGTGTGTTTAGTTCCCCACAGGAAGGGCTAGGATTCTTTCATGGACATATTTCCACTCACTGCCCTGGGACGTAGTGACCACTTTCAGGACAATCCCGGGTTTTTTCAGCAAAATCTATTCTCATACAAACCTGCATGTAAACTGCCTTCATTTAGATACACAATCTCTAGTTATTTTGCTCTGCCTAAAGGAAAATAGGTTCCTTTAACTAGAAACTTGTGTTTATAATATTTTGGATAAACTCCATGTTTAGAGATTCCTACAAAATACAGCACCGTGATATAATCTTTTTCATTTACATGAAATAATGCAAAGGGAAAGTTCTTGACACTCAGAGTCAGGCATAAAATGCATTCAGGCTGCCAGCTGTGCACCTGCATCCACAGGGGACACCTGTGGACTGCACAGGCACTGAGATATGTCACTCCAGCATTCTGTGGAATATTTTTCCCCTTCTTGTTACACGGGAATTCTGTTCACACCTATAACTTTGTGAGTATTCTCATTTGAGTCCCTGCTCTCATTACTTATGGCCTTTTATTTGGGTAGTTTAGCAGTAATTATGCAATGAAAACTTGTGCAGTAAGTTCCATAAGTTGGGAAGGGGGACATTGACTTGGGAAACAATTACCCTGAACTGGTTAACAAAAACCTGCCAAACACCAGCAGCAGGTTCTTGGCAAGCAGAATGGAACATGGACCACAGGGATGCAATTTACCCATGGCTTGTCTTTACCCTCAGAAGTAGGGGTAGTTAACCCTCAATAGAACCACCATGCAGGTGATGTTCGTTCAATATTTGACCTGTTCTGGGCAGTCAGGCAACAGGTGTGGTAAGAAATCCTTCAGTAAATTAATCTTCCCTGAAATAATGCTCCTCTGCTCTTTCATTTCTCATCCCCTTTGCAGCCTGCTTATTTCCATGTATGCAGAAGAGAAGAATTTATGACATGAGAATGAAACGCAAAACCTCATCAAAGCTCATGCACTCAGTTGCTTTGGTACCTCAAACCACTAAATATTTACCAAATAACACTGCGACCCTGGCTTTTCTCCTTTTGGTTAGACATTATTATTAGAAAGCAAGTTCTGGTAAAGAGTCTCAGATTTTTTGATGAACCAGGATTTATGAAGTAATTTAGAGATGTAAAGAACTATATAAATTCGAAGGGTTATTATTCATGAATAATCAACCAAACAATTAACATAAAGAATGGCAGGCCTCTTACTTGCACTTTTGATGTTAAATGAAGGGAGACCAGTAATACATAATGAATGAAGATAAAGCCAAATGAATTTCTGAATTTTGTTTGTAGATGAGTACATACATCAAACGGCCATCTGCCCACAGAGAAAGGATTAGAGGTCTGCTGCCACTTCCATTCACAGCTGACAAAAGAAGGGAAATACAGTATTTCTCTGCTGTAGTCTCAGTACAAATCTGTTGTAGATATGAGTGTGGTACTCGCTGTGACTCAACATTAGAAGGCCGTACAAAGTTGGAAACTGAGGATACAAAGTGCTATTTCAAGAGCCACAGTGAACCTCATGAACTTTCACAGGCCAGACTGAAATGTCTGTGATTCACTGATCAAAGCGGGTGTAGTACTGACGCCTGAATTAAAAGTCAGTTTTTCTAGAGAGTTTTAGGAAAAAAGAAACAGAAGAGAAACAGAAGATAAAACATGAAATGAAATGAAATGAAAATACATCCATATGCTATAGATTTTGGCAACTCACATCCAAAATGATTTGGAAAGGAAGAAGCCTTGTGTTTACATTATCACTGAATCTTTTGGTACATCTCAGCAAAGACCATATGCTGTATCACAGCTTAGGAAAGATTTTATGGGTCAAGCTGTTAAATACCAATTTAGTTCATAGGCTGCAATTTTGAACAGTTACCTCTGCATATGCAGAATGTTTCACTCTCATGAAAAACTAAGAGCCCTTGTTTCTAGCAGATCACATGAAGGAAAACATTTAGTCTGTTATGCAATGCTCCTTCTTCACCTCAGATAAATTCTTGGCCAGCAAGGACTGGTGTATTTGGGAAAGTATGCGCTCAATGTTCATGCAACACCATGTACATTTGTGGTAAAACAAATGTGAGGAAAGGCTGTCCATGATACAAAACACTGCAAATAGAATTTGGGAATTTTTTATTTTAACAAGCGGCACAAATCTAGTTTTCTTCATACAGTTTTCCTTGCATATTTTTATGTTGTATATATAGATTTAAATGCTAAGTTGCAGCCTACTATGGATGTTGTGCACTTGTAGTGGGTAATACATGTCACCTGCAGCCTTCAGAACCGGAGAAGGATCCAGGTAATTTCTGAATCCTGCCATACACTATCAGCAAGTAAACAGCAAGAAAAGCAGTATTTTCACCACTAACTGCGTTGCAGCAGCAGGGTTGATAGGTGACTGGTTCTGAGCTGCTGCTGAAGGAGCAGCCTGCACACTGTGTCTGAATGGGGAAGGTGTCTCACTTATTTTGGGAACACTACGATCTCAATCTCTCTATTCAGAGCAAGCTTGCATAGGGTTAAGTTTTCCTAATGTTCATTTATTGAAAAGTTGTGTGTTTTTGTTAAGATATAGAAGATGGCAAAAGTATGAGTATAATTATTATCTGAGTAAACAGATTCTAGACCTTTGAGATCTATCCGACATTAACATGAGACAGATACTTAGAAAATGCTTATAAATTGAGAGTTCTCTTCTAGTATTTTCATATGAAGCACTAAATGTAGTGCTTCATATAAAAAAATGGCTTTGCTGCTTGCACTTGCATGCTTTGTTAGAAATAAAACAATGTATAAAGGTGTATTTTCTTCTAAAATCACAGTTACATAGAGAGTGCCTTCTAAATGTGTTTGTAGATGATCCCTATTTGAAATGTTAAATAACTGTTTCATATATGTTAGGAGAAATAATTCTTCATGACTGTTGTTATTATTATTGGCTGGGATTATATGGTAGTAAACACTGAGAACCCTTTTCTTTTATTACCTGAAATAATGCCCAGTACTGAGGTTGCTGATTCTCTCCCTACACCTGATTTGAGATCCTCTTCCCTAAATCTTAGGATACTGATCAGTACTGCTAGAAACTTCCTTTCATAATTAGTGGAAGATTAACTTTTCTAAATTTAGTCACACCTCTGCCCTTTTTGTTTTAAGTGTTTATATACATTTCCTTCACTTCTATGGGAAAAAATAATGTCTAAATAACAACAGACTCATGAGAAACAAACTTTGTATATTAAGAACTGCTGTCTCTTAGCGTGCACCTCTACACCCTTTCCTGTGTGTATATACATATATATATATACATGTATGCAATTTGTGAGTTGGGTTCCTTCACTGCTTTTGGCCAGCTGCAAATGTAAATGTCCAGTTGTTTTATTTCCCATTTTGACTCTGAGACTTTTCCTATTTGATAACAGGAGATTGCACAGAGAAATAGCATCTGACAGTGTGCAAATAAAACACCTGTCCCTCTGTCAGACAGGTTTACAGCCACATAAAAACACACAAAAAGAGTGAAAACAACTGCTCAAACACAGAGCAGGCGTAAATCTTGTTTCAGTAAAGCTGAAAAGTATTAACAGACTCCTGGAGTAAGGGGGGAGAGGGAGAACATAATGTTTTGAGGTGTCCTGTGCTGGAGCTGGGAGCGCATCCTTCCCTTTTACTTTCCAGTGATAGACACAGTTATGGGAAAGGCACTCGGGTTTGGCATCTTTCCCTGTGCTTAACAGGTGCAGAAGGTGACATCCAGGGGGATCCCAGCTGGGATTCCAAAGTGTCTAACCACTTACACTAGCACGGAGCAGGATGTTTATATTTTTAAGCTCTACAGCTCTACACAAATAGGCCCAAGATTTAGCGAGGACACAATAATTGCTTTTCTTTCAACAGCAGGTGACATATTTCCCACTGAGAAAAATATAAGCCTGCTGCTTTTAGTCATAACATGAGCAACAGGAGGAAAATAGATGAGAAGGTGGGAAATGTCACCAGTCGTGTTTTGGAAAAGATATTTGCAGGCATGAGCGACCCTCTAAGTGCACAAAATCAAAACATTAATTGACAGGTCTATGTTTATTGTTCTTGAGCCACAAGAACAATAATTATATCATTTAATAATAATAATTACCTGAAATTTTTCGATTTCAGAGAATGGTGGGAAACTCTTTCTTGTTCCTTTTTCTTGCTGTGTGTAGCACACCTTGACTGAGCAGGGAGCATTTTTATGTGCCTTGGGCAGTGTGAGGACAGGCAGCAGCTCCACAGGCTGGTCCAGGGAGAGACTGGGCTCAGAAAGGGCTTTGATGCTGCTCTTCATGCTCAGTAATGCAGACACACGCTGCTCTATCATCTTAATTGATAGCAGCGATAACACTACACCTCTCCTACTGAATATCTGATATTGATATCACACTGCATCCCTTTCCCTGTTTTTGTTCGCACAGACCTTATCCTGGAGTTCATTTTTAAACTCAGTCCTCCCTGCAGCCTTGTTAGCCTGAGGTTTTCCTCTGACCTTGGGGTGGCCAAGGCATGAAGAGCAGCATAGGTGGGCTCCACATCTGACTGCCTCTCTGGGAGCTAATACATGGTGATGAAAAGATTGATGTAAACTGGTGGTGGAAATGGTGAAATCCAGCCTAGAATTGTGCTCAGGTGTCACTGTAATTGCACTGCTATCCACTAGAAAACTTTCCCAAGGCTTTCAGGGCATACAAATAATCATTGTGAAACTAATTAGTGCTCCCATAAAGATTATAGGTTAGTAAACACTTCTGAGTTTGCAGTCATGTTTAAGAATTTCCTCTTGATGGATATTAATATGTGCCTCATGTCTTTTTCAGATAAAGCAGTTAGAGCATATCAGTGCTATAAATTAAAAATTAAATGTGGAGGAAATCCTCAGATCTCCCAGGAGAATAGTATCCACATTATTCCAACTCCAAGCTACATTTATGATGTACTATATCGCTAAGAATTGAATGCTGCCTTTTTTAAAACAAAGGTTTTCCCCATGTAGCACTAATAATGGCTAAATGAATAATTATTGACTTGAGGGAAGCGGAAAACTCTGCCATGATTAATAACTTAGTATTGGATTTGAAAACAGAGCTCTAATCAGGAGCATTTTAGGAGACAAATAGCCTAAATGTTTTTTTGTCAAAATTTGAAAGATAAAACGATTCAATATGGCTTGAGACTTATCAGCTGACACATATTAGCACAGGCAATGCAATCTGCCAAAGCAGCAAAAAATCACTTTTGCATGAGGTGTCTCTGGAGCTGATCGCGTGACTCCTTTATGGAAAGGGCCTCTCCAGTTTTCAAGGCTGTAAGGTTAAGTCACAGGATCTGAGCTAAATAAACACGTTTTGAATTAGCTATTTTTGTACGTGTGTGTGTGTATAATGCACAACCACACCTGGCATGTTTTGGATGTCAGGTTAGGATGTAACCAGGCTCAAGGACTGGAAGGACTGAGGATGTCTTGGTTTTGCCCATGGTCCTGCCAGGGTGACTCAGAGAACGGGACTTGTTCAGTGACTCAGTTTCCCCTGGTATGCAGATCAGTCCAATAATCTCTGTGAACTTCTTAACTTTTTTTGGCGTTGCAGGAGGGCCTGAAAAGTTTTGCAGTCTGAAACAGCAGACTGAACGTTTGCCTCGTCTTAATCCTCCTGCACCATATTTACTTTGTGGCTAGACAGATACTCTCATATTCAGCACGTCCTTCTGGCCCCAGGCATCTGATGCATGAATGCAAAGTAATATAAGGGGGAATTCTGCTATCCACATAAATGATTGTGTCTTTCAAATATGCGCAGAGGAAATTTTTCTTCACCTTATTCAGTATGAATGCAAGGAAAGGAATTTATATGCTGGGCTTCCTTGTCCTCCCCCTCTCAGAAAAAGAAAAGCAAAGCAGTTGGATATGCAGGAAGGAATGGGGAGACAGTTTTGAAAATTTACCAAAAGTCTAGAGGCATTTCAGAAACCTCCAAGGAAGCAGGATGAGCACATTCCCATTAAAATCTTGTTAGGTGCCTATCTACATCTTTAGCTGTTTAAATGCTACATCTAACACTGTGTTATTTTGATTCCTTTGTGATTTGTGCTTCTCCTTTCAACAACTGGAGTGACAAAGGCAAAAGTGGCTGGACTGAAAGACCCAGGTCATACTGAGCCCTGAGATTTGTTTGATTAAGTTCGCACTGCAGGATTAGGCATTGTCTGAAATCCCACCCTGAACATCCTCTTCAGGAGAGGCTATAGCAGGAGAACTGATTGGGATGCCAGGTCTAGGGCCTGAGTCACATCCCAGATGCATGGACACCTTCTCTTTTGAGGCCCTGTCCCTTCACTGCTACCACAAAAACCTTTGGGTGGAACAATATTCTTTCACAAGACTCAGTTATAAAGGGTACATGGAAAAAAGGGAGGGGAGACAAGAGAAATAGTTCTGCTCACCTGCAAAACTTCTGAGTGAATCCCTACAAGTCTTCAATCATGAAATGTTGAGGCACCATCCTACTAAGAGCCTTTGCCCTGCTTGCATAGTGTGCCACTGTCTCCACATCCAAGCAGGGACTGTGTGTCTCTTGTTTGGGACTAAATTTCCACCGAGTCCCATACAAATTGGGTGGTACTGTTGTGCAGTGCAGTGTTTGGTCTAAACTAAAAAAAGTTGTAAAGGAAAAGAGGAGGAAGGTTGTTATTAAATGTATTAAGTGTTTTTTTCTTCAAGAGAGGAATTGCAGAAGTACCTATGATGTGCATTTATGTAGAAGTAATTCAAAGTCTTTATACCGACTCACTTGCTTTTCTTCTTAAAGCTTTTATAGCTGATTTATGAAAAGTGTTATTTCTGTTACTCAAGCATATGAAAAGAAGCAAATTAACTCATTACATTATGTGGACAGTCAAAAGAAGAGTTAAATGGACCATACGACTTTCCCTTAAAACATTAATTTTCTTGTGTTGTCTTTAATTTCCTTCATAATAAAATGTTCACAATAGCCACTGGGTATTACTGTATGAAAGATAAATTAGATCGTTCCTATTAGATGTAAATCCTTTCCTAGACTTGTCACCAGGACATGATTATTGTAAATTTCTCTATACATGTGAAATGCCACTCCCTGAACACATTTCCTGTTGGAAAACAAGAGGTTTTCAGAGTCTTTTCATTTAGATACTGTCAAGTTGATGGCTATGGAAATGCTTCTTAAATGAATGATTAAGGACTGTATCTAAAGTTTGGAAATTGGTTTTTCTCCCCTGAATAAGTTTAATTCTGCAGCTTCAATGAGACCTGCAGACGCTCAGCACTTCTCACGGCAAAGCCACGCAACATTACACGGGCACGGCTCGGTGGGGCCAGCAGCTCGGTTTTATGGCTCTCTTGATGTGTGTAACACCTGAAAACCACACTTACCTGGTGGGCCTCTCTTTATGTGAGGAGTGAGACATGAGAAATTCCTACCATTGTGACTTCTCTTAATGGGAGCTGGGCGTCTGGGAGACCTGAGAGCTTCCAACACTAGTCAACCCTTTCAAAAATAATAGCTATGAAGGACATGTTGGTGTAGATGATGCAGTTTTGAAAGGGAAAAAAGCACTTTCTGGGCTGGAACCTTTCTTAACTTTTAAAGTTTCTTGAAGTTGTTGGTTTGGGTTTTTTCTCCTGTGATTTAATATGAGCTCAGTATTTCTGATCTAGACTGTGCACACAAACATTCTAAGGCTTATGGAAATGAATCTAAACCATTAGCTTTTGTGAAAATCATACAATAAACTGTCTGTGAGTCATGCATGGAGCACCTACACAGATCAGATGCAGAATTTCAGCCCTTCTGTTGTACATCAATTATTGCCACTAGTTTTGAATACTCAGAAACATGAGATGCTTAACAAATGCTGGATAATAGCAAGAGGCCAGTACATTCCAGAGTGTTTATGTACAATAATTACTATCCCCAAATGATACTTTTTCAAACCAGTGTTTGAAAATCTTTTGGTCCCATTACTCTAAAAATCATCCATTAACCGTAGAGAGGAAAACCTGATTACTTTCTGAATCTCATCTATGTTCATTTTGGACTGACATGGCCTCAGTTAATTCCCTCAAGGTCAGCATGATTCCAGCTGAAGCTGGCCCATAACACCCTTACACACTGGAAACGAGATGTCACCTGCATGTGAAAAAAAATGCTTTTAGGTACAGGATTGATACATGGTGGGTTTTTTAATTTGCCCTCTCTGCCTCAGAACAATGAGAGCCAAGGCTTCTGCAGGAAATTGTGTCTCTGCCTCTGGTTGCCAAGACAGAGACACTGTCTAAACATCACAATGGTGGCAGTAGAGCAGCGGGTAGACTAACAGGGCTCATCACTTGTTGCCATAGATTTTCCAGTTGATGATGATAAAGATCTTTAAAATGTAATTCAGTTAAATATCACAAAGAACTTTTCCAGCAAGCTGCAGTTAATGAAAAAATTGTATTACCAGAATATAAAGACTTATGCTTATATTTCCCCTGTTAATTCCTATTAAGTTCCCTGTGGATTGAAAGATTCATGTGTAACATGAGTAAGTACACCACTTTGTATACCACGCATAAAATTAAAGGCATTTTTAAAGTTATGTTTTTGAATGCTAAGTGGCAAGATGGTGTATAAAACAAAAAGCTATCATGTAATCTGAATTGTCTCTATATATCCTGCTTAGCAGCCAACAATGAATATTTATCTAAGCAAATATTTTCCAGCCTTTCATGCTACAGTTTGTGTTTGTTTCAGTCTGATTTAAATAAACAGAATGCTTTGCAATAACTGTAACTAATATATTTAGGCACATAACACTTGAGATGGATCTGATATTCAGTGCAGCAATATTCAAGTGCAGAAAAATTATTAGTGTTAACCAGGAGCTAAATTAAAGTTTTGATTTCACTGCTACTGCCTTGTACCTGTGAATTCTATAATGCTGAATGAAATTAAAGGTTCACTTTAGTTTTTATGAAAAGGAAATAGATTCTTGTTAAATTGAGCAGCATCATTATGGTTGTTTGGCAGCTATTGTACATGGCATACTGGAGCCACAAATGTTCAGGAGACAAAGCATTAATAATGTGTCAGATCACTCATAAAAGCACAAGATAATAATGATTATTAATACAACTGTAGTATACAGGATTTGAAGAAGGAGTTTTTCTTTACAACATAAGTAAAAAGGAAAAACTACCAATTTCTATTTTATGAAAGGCTTTGCATTAGGCTCAATTACCCCTACACATTAAACTCAAAAACTGGCATCCATATTCACCCCGGGAAATGCACCCCGACAGCTCTCCTGGTGCCACTGGGCATCTCCCATTTAGCCCATGGGTTTTTCAGTCTTGCCAAGGCAAATTGCCACTATCCCAGACTGGTACCTATGGCTGTGAGTTTTCATAGCGTTGGTGGGGATGACAGGGTTGGAGTTGCAGCCCAACAAGAAATTGTTCTTGCAGTGCTTTTGTGTTTTCTGTTCCATCCAGATTTTACTAGGAATTAGTGTCTGTAACTAAAGGCACTGCTTTGGCTTAAGTATTTAACAGGCCTACACAACATAAGTGAATGCCTGTATGCTGTTTGCTGACACAAATGTTCCAGTTCTTATTTCCTTTCTGGGACTTTATTGAACTCTCTGCTTATAGCTTACCATTACAGTGAAGCATTTTCCTTCCACTAAATCCACTTTCACTAAATCCCTGATACACTAAAAGTTTATCTCCAGCCAGGATCACATGATGCTGTCTAGCCTACACACCACTTAGGAAATGCCAAACTTCTTATGATTAATCCCCTGACCCAGAAAGTCAGGTTCCATCGTGCTGCCTGCCTGTCCTGTGCGGGGACTGTCAGCTCCTCATGAGAAACCTGCTTTGGGGAACAGTCCCGCTTCCTGCCGTATGGAACTGAATAGTTACTTACAAGAAAATCCATGGAATGTTGCAGAGTTTTTTTTTAAACTTGCTTACCTTCAAATACCTACGAGCAGGGCCAGTCCTGTTGCATTAATGAAGATTTTTATTTTCTTGGATATCTCACGGAAATTAGTGAGCTGAAGAAAAAGTGTGATTTGGGCAACAGTTTACAACTGATTCATGCCTTAGACTCAGCTGTGTCCTACAATCAGTCAATACCCAAAGCTGAACCTGATGTGAGTGCCAGTAATGACAGTGACAATAAATGTGCTTCAGGCAGACCATGAGCTGACAGAGCTCCCTGTGAGCACAGCTCCTGCTTTGTTTGTAATAAAGTAGGAAAATGCAGAGATATATTTGTGTGTTTGCTTCTGATTCATTTCTTTTTTCTCTGCGCACAGAGTGAAAAATTAACAGGGGGTGTTTAGGAGCATATTTATTTGCATGTTCTGTCATTTTTCCTTGGTTTGTGTTTATGTATCATGCAGATGAGATGGATGGATGTAAGTAGTCCCACTAAATTCAGCATACCAGGAAGGGGTGGAGTGCTGGAAGCAGCTTCTGAGATTTTCTGAGCAATGCTATGTTATTAACACAGAGACAATTTTTTCTTGACTATAGATATGCACAGGCAAGACATTACAACCAGGGACTTCAACATAGAGATTAATTTTCAAAATGTGCTATAACCAGTTCCCTCCTCTGTGTGGAAATGTTTGTGGTTAGAGCAGAGTGTGGTGGCAGGGGGACAAAGGAGGGATGTTTGGAGAACGCAAGAGGAATCTGTCTGGAAAAGGGGTCCCGCCTGTGGTGCCGTACATCACCTTCTATCTGTGCATTTCCAGATTCCCTGCTTTCCATCCATAAAAACCCTAAAGGGTTGGTAATTTGGGTTTTTCTAAACCTCAGGTTACCCTTGTCCTTAGAGTGGTGGTTGGAAGCTGGAAATCCTCAGAACTTTTTCTCACCTTTTGTCCACTGATGTTTGGACATATTTTAGCATCATCAGATTGATGTGTCTATAACATTGTGTTGGATTTTTAACCTTACATTTAGATATTTTATATATGTGAATGGAGCCTACAGGAAAGACAGAGATGGACTTTTTACAAGAGCATGGAGTGACAGGACAAGGGGGAGTAGATTCAAACCGAAAGAGAGTAGGTTGAGGTTTGATATTAAGAGGCACTGGCACGGGTTGCCCAGAGAAGCTGTGGCTGCCCCATCCCTGGAAGTGTTCAAGGCCAGGCTGGATGGGGTTTGGAGCAACCTGGTCCAGTGAAGGGTGTCTCTATCCACATCAGGGGTGTTAGAACTAAACAGCCTTCAAACTCTCTCTCCAAACTCTCTCTCCAAACTCTCTCTCCAAAGCTCTCCAAACCAGGCCATCCTATATAGTGTATACTTTATAATTTTTGCTGTTGACTTTTAATAACTGAACAAATGAGCGTCTACTGTTTGTTTGTTTATTAGGTTGTTTTTAAGTAGAAATAAAACCACATGAAGATAGACTTGACTTATGTGTATGTACATTGTTCCTCATCAGAAGCTGCCAGAATAAACGTGAGGACGAGTGATAACAAAGCAATTACAGAAAATGGTAGCACAAACTTCAGGTCCTGAGGCATTTGTTGTTGGATGGATGATGTTGGATGGTTATTCCAAGTGAGTTAAAAAGTCCGATACATTCTGAGAATGAAGCATCTTCATCTGTGAATCCCAAACATCTGTAATAACCTTAGAATTCAATTTTCTCAACTCTGCAATAGATCCTATGAATGTCTTTCTATCCTTGTTGTAACTCCTTGTCCTCTTTAGACAGTGGGAGTCACATGCAAGTGCCATATGTCTACGTAAGTCAAATGCCTCCCACCAGCAGTTCTTCCATGTGTTGTGGTTGATTTATATTCATAAAAAACATTTGAGAAATGATTCAGAAATTGTAATTACTTGGTAATGTCGGAAATTGATTAATTAAATGCTCCAGTGTTTATTCTGTATTTTTTAAGGCTGCTAATATTTCTGGGCATTTTCTTACAGCATCAGAGTCTTCACTGGGTGAAGTTTATTAATGTAAATTGGATTTGACATAAACAAGACTACAGCTAATTATTTCATGTAAATATACACACTGCATAGCAGCAAACTCATAAACTCTGCACATCTTCCTACACTCTTTTTTTTTTTTTTAAACTTTGGATGTCTGTTTTAGCAAAATAGCAAATTCCTGTTGCCTTAAATAACACTGTCACCTTTTCATTTGTGGAATTGCTGGGCTATAAACATTTGTATCTCTGTGACACCTCCTTAACTTACACATGGTCATCAATAATTTCCAGCAACGAGGAACTCTCACATGTACCACTATGCTAAAGCTCACTTCCCGTGTTCGTTTCATATTTCACTATATAGAGAGGTTTTTTACTCACTGAGGACAAGAACTTTCCATAAGCTGCAGTAAATGGGAGAGCAGCCCCAAACCAGCTCAGGAGACAGCCAGGGTGCTCTGGTACAACCTGCTTGTCTGTATTCATTCCTCTTCCTGGCCAAAAGGCAAATTTTTCCCATTTTCTGCTAAATCTTTGGCTGGTCCAGTGGTCTTGTTGATTTTTTTGGTACGTTAGAAGCTCAAAGAGTTATTGGTGCTTTCCTTCCTCTGGGACAAGCACTGGTGAGCACAGCCCATGCTCTGCACCATCACCTGCACCTGCTGCAGCTCCTGTTCCTTCCTGCCACTCAGGATCAGGCCCTACCCAGCCGCTTGAACCTCGGGATAGGTGGGTATCCATGGACATTCAGCCTTTATGGAGACCGTTTTGGCTCCACATCCAAGTTAAGGACATCCACGTGTCAGTGCTGTAGGGACATATTGCTCAATGAAGCTGTTAATGGGCGTTAAAAGCTCCACAACTTAGAGGATGACTAATAAATGCAAACTGTCCTGCTATGATATCATCCTTTTCTATGTCAAGAGGACTCTAGTAAATTCCAGGTAATGCTTTGCATTCGCTTTCACTGATTTATATTTTCAGGGGAAAAACATCAGCTAAGACCAGCATGGATTTTCCTGATGGACAAAATGTCCAGTTTCCTTTTCTTCTACAGACAAATGGAGTAATTTCCTCAATATTTAGTAGACATGACAGAATTTCCATAGCCTGCTATTTGCATGGAAAAAAAATTGGTTTATTTGAAACAACCCAAACCAGCCAAGCACCTGGAAATCTGAATGGTGGTGGTGGTTCTGACACTCTCTACCAAATCTGTTCCTCACCTTCCAGCTCATGGTCTACGGGTCTAGCAAGCCAGGGAAGAGCTCTTGCAGAATACTGGTCCTCGCATTTCTCCTGCACATGTCTGCCTGAGACAGGAGATTTGCTCCTAGAAAATGTCTTACATTTCAGAAGGTTTTATAAGCTGATGGAAGACAGCATAAAACTGCAGCATTCCGTCTCCCTGTTCTCTTCCCTGTGGGGAAAGAACACCAGCGTCAGTGTCACTGAGTAGCAGGGTACCCACGCTGTGCTCCCAGAGTCTGAACTTCTTTAGGGACAAACTGGCAGAACCCCAAATGCAGCGGGGCTCTGTGTGCCAGCTGCAGATCCGGATGGCATTCCCCTGAGAACTATCCCTGCATCCCTGCCCTCAGAGAGCACAGGGTGCGGAATCTGTCCGTCAGTTAACGAGCTTGTGCTGTTTCAGGCTTTATTAAACTCTGCTGCCGTCTGTGGATGGTGCCGGTTAATAGGGTGCAAAGCGGAAGCCAAGCAGCAGCAGGAGGAAAACCCAGCTGATTTTTTATGAAAACAACTGGCTTTGGATGAATTGGAAATCAGTTTTAATCACTGCAGCTGAGATGTAATATGAACTGTTCACTGAGGCTTAAGTGATTTTGAACAATTAAGAAATTTGCTCAACATATTTATTAAAATAATCATCACTGCTTTTTCCATAATGGTGTAATGTGCACGAGGGCTCTTGCCAGCCTTCTGCTCCATTGCAGGAGCTCTCAATGTACACTTTCATGCCAGTTGTTAATAAAGCCAACAATTAAAATAACATGTTGGAATCATGTAGGAAAATAATAAAACAGCAATAAGGGCAGTTTCAAAAGATATTATTTTCTTAAGCCACACAGTTTAGCTTTCATTGCTGTTTAGGACCAAAGGTGAGCAGTCTAGCCAGGTGTGGTATTGACAGGAGTGAAAAAATACTAATCCTAAAGGGTTTTACTTTTTTTTATACCTAGTTTCTTTCTAGTGTACCACAGAAAGCTCACTCAATTTTCATTGATATTGCTTTTGGATATGAAAAACATTGTTTAGACAAGAATATATATATAAAAAAATATATATGTGTGTCCTCTTAGGCTGCTGGAAAAAAGTCTATTTTCTATCAAAGGTTTATGCAGCAGGATAAAAACAGAAATAAATATTTTTAAAAAGTTATAGTATTCTCTGAAGCCACTCTCCCTAGATTTAAATCTCTACCCCAGGGCACTCTTCCAAGATCCTTCAAAAATGACTTGTGTCTCCACACTCAGTGTAACAGCTTAGATGTCCCCCTTGTTGCTTTGCTAACATCATTTCCTAATTGCAACAGTCTGCTGTTTGGCTGCAGACAGCTTTGTTGTTGTTTGATTTCTAATAACCTTTCCGTGTGAAAATGTGACTTCCCGAACTGTAGCAGATGACTGTGGGCTCTCCATGGAGCTCCCTGTCTCCAGGGCTGGACGGCTCCAGACACTTGGAGGAACTTGTCTGTGCGCTTATCCCGTTGTTCATTTGGTTTTTCTCTGCTCCCCAGTGACCAGTGTCTTCCTCTGTGGAGCACAGGAGCTTGAATCCATGCTGGTGCTTTCCTGCCTGGTTCCAAATACAAATATTAGGGGAATCAAGGAGTAGTGTTGTGGAAGAGTGGGCTGGGGCTGTCTGCACAGTCTGTCCCAGCCAAACTGGGAGTGGAATTAGATGTGCCGGGGGGAATGGGAAACTTTCTTTAGGCTGTACAGGGCTGAATATGTTTACCTCCCAGCCCTGCTTCAAAACTGGTCTGCAGGAACGTGAGTGCCAGCCTAGTCTCTGTCCCAGTTTCCCTGTTTCCTGCACCACCCAGGCATCTCAGCCACGCACGAGGCCCTTCGCTGGGACCTTGTTCAGGACAGGAGAGTGGTGGCAGGGGGACAGTGGCCGTGTCCCCGCGTGCCTGGCTGAGGTGCGTGGGTCTGGGGGAGCTGGGGTGTCCGTGCTGCAGGAGGGGCCATTCCCACCCCATGGCCCTGCTGCCCAGCGCGGCACAGGCTCGTGAGTAGCCCTATTGAATTAAGTACGTAATCAAGTGATTTGCTGGTATCCTTAATCCTTTTCACATCTCGCTAAGCTTATTAAACTCTCTTTGATACCAAGCTGTGCAAGTTCCTTAAGAGAGGCAGAGACTACGTGCTATTTCTTTGGCTTGAATTTAGCACCTCCAGCTTCCAGCAAGGGACTCCTGTGCTGGGAGCCTAAGGTTGCTCTAAGGGTTTGCTCTGTAACAATGGATGGGAAAATGTTCTGTGTGCTGGATAATTTTTGATACCCTGCCCAGCACAACAACGGGGATATGCCAGAACAAATACCCACGTAACCAACCAAAATACCGACCAGTGGATCCCGGGCCTCAGTGGAGGCACTTCATTTCCTTTCTCTTCCCTGTTTTTTCCTGACAGCCATCCAGCTAACAAAGAAAAGAAAAATAAAACCCTAAAAAACTAGCAAAACAATTAAGCATTGCAAAGTGAGATATTTAGTTCTGTCAAAAAACCATATTTAAGTATGTTTCTAGGTTTGTGCTTCAACTCAAATCAGCAAGGATTTGGGTAAAGCAATTCTCTAATGTTCTCTAAATTAGATGAGCTGGTATGTGACATTTGCATGCCATCTCCTCCCACATGCCAGAATACATGCAGCTGTTAGAAAGATTTGCTACTGCATTTAAACATATTACAGAAGTTTTTTTCCTTAAAACAGTGCAGTTATATGCCATCACAGGAGGATAGATGGAGGAGTGAATTTCTCATGGCTGCAAGGTAACTAATTCAGAAGAAAAGGGACAGGTTTCACTCATTATTCTGAAAAGGATTTTAATTTTTTTTTTATTTGTTTAAATCACGAACTTCTCAGTAATCCTGCAAGTTGTGATGAACAGCTGGAGGTAGGAGTGGGACTCCAAGCAGAGCCAGCACAGTGCAGGCTGCTGAGGTCTAGTCCAGTTGTAGATAACAGCATGGATGGCAAATCCACAACCAGCACAATCGCTATGTAACAGTATCAAATATACATAAATACACTAATTTGGAGTTTACAACTTCAGATTGAAAATGTTGCATCATTTCTGAAATATTGACTTGGCCTTACACAGCTTTACCCCCTCCTGCTCTGCAGGTGCTCAATGTCCATCGTTCTAGGGGGAACGGGAAGAACTGTGACCCCCTTTTGAAACCCTGGGGCCGCTGTGCTTTTACCGCCCTTCTCTCCCATTTGATTGGTCTGTCTCATCAGTATCGAGTATAAGCACCATTGTGTCTGCCTAAATGACTTTTATCCTTACATCAGAAAACAATGCTCCACGTAATCTTTCAGACTCCACCGTTATCCATGCTACTCAGAGCCTGCATGGAACAAGCATTCATATGACAGAGCTCCAAGGAAGCTACAAAATACTTGTATTTCCCTTCTAGATGTGATCTATTGGGCACTGAAGTGCTTTAATGAACTGTATACATTGCCTTGTTGAACATAAAGTCAGAGAGTCATTTAGGTTGGAAAAGACCTTTAAGGTCATTGAGTCCAGCCATAAACCTGTGTGATTACTTTGGGTTTTTACTCACATTTTCTGCTGTCACTGAATGTGCCAAGTTATTCTAAATCACGAAGTTGTTTTAAATCTCAAGTGACTGTTTGCTATTTGCTTCACACTGACAAAGTGATAACACTGGGTCCTGATCCAGGGCTGGTAGAATTTGTCTTATTGGGAGAGCGGGTAACAGAAAAGAGCAGAAACCTGGGCTTGGGGACAGAGGCCTTGTCTGAAGCAGATGGCTTGCTGTGGACACAGCTGGCACATGAATGTGCCAGAAGAAAGGAGGTGCTGCTAACCACCATGAAATCATGGCTGATTTTTTTACATCACTTTTACACACTGATAAGATCACATACTCCTGGTTGCAGGTTTTTAAAGACAAACAGAATAATATTTCTGATTTGTCACAGGAAAACCTTAACATTAAGGCAGCAGTCATATAGGATAAACACAGTGCTTTCTTCTTCCCCATTGTCCTTATTTCCAGAAGCCATTTTTAAGAAAATTGTTTCAGAATGCGGTTTTTATATTATCCTGGTAGAATTATACGGAATAAAACTGCTGATCCTATCTTTGCCTGTAGGGCAAAGTGCACTGATGAATAAATCAGGAATATTGTTTAATATTGCATTAAAAAGATGTAAAGGTATTAATACTAATTTATGCCAGATTTGTTGTAGTAAAAAAATATAAAGTAAAATAAGCAACTTGTTTTAAAGAACTTGGTACTGCAACTAATCATCATTATATATTTGTAGAGTATATATTTTGTGAACTCTAATGTATGTGTATTGCAGAATGATTTTACTAGAATTAGCTTAGAAGAGGCTTCCTGCTTAATTGCCACTGAAGTTCATGGTGTTTCTCAGGATTTACATTATTTAATGTGTTCTTAAAGAAACAGCTACAAGATACTTCTATTTACAGCAGTTAAATGAAATTTAAACCTGGGGTGACCACAGAGTTTAATGGAAAGTTTTACAATACCCAAAGCTTTTCAAGCCATGCAGTTTGAACAGGATGTGGCTGAGAGGGTTTTGCAGAGGCTTCTTGGGAGCAGAGTCATACTCTCGCTTCCTGTCTGCGCCAGGGACCTTTCTTGGTGCCTTTGCAGGACCACTCTCCCTCCCTCTCTTTCTCTCTCTCTCTCTGAACAAGAACATAATTACTGTGGACAGAAACACAGAATCACTTGGAACAATTCCAGTCCCGAAAAATAAAAATGTACATTTATACATAAATTATGATCATTAAAATCAGCTAACATTTATCTTCACCTTGAGAAGACACAATGATGTACTGTCCCTGTAGTGGATGTCTCATATTCCTGGCCATGAAGATAAATGGCTCAGAAGAAACAACTACTTTGCAACAAAAATCTATATTTGTACACAAAAGAAATAATAATAGTAAAGAAACAACTTCTGATACAAACAAGAACCCCACAAAGTGGTTCTGTGATAAGTCCAAAGGTAAAGAAGTGGAGCTATAAAAGTGGAGCTTTTGTCTCCAGAAAGTGAAGATGGATTCTTTTCCATGTAGTACTCCAATACTTGCTATTTCCTGAAGTATGAGGTTTGAGACATATTTTTGCTTTGGTGAGATATTTCAGGAAAGTTATATTATTACTGATAGGCTTTCAGAATAATAGTAATGTGACTGTGTTGGTACTGCTGTCATACAAATATATCATATTATATCAAGTTATTCTGTGGGCTCATTCCGAAATATTTGATATAAATAACAGTGATGTTGCCTTCCTCCTGGAAATGAGGTGGTGTATTTCTATTACTGACAGATTTCTCTGCTGAGAATAAACATCATCTCTTCGCGTTGGGTTTAAAGAATAGGCTTCAACAGGAAAAAAATCCAAATTGTTCATCTGGTCAAGATTATTTATCAGAAATTCTGTCTAGACACAAGTACGGGAGCCTTCATAGAGCTGATATGGCAAGTTATTGCATCTGCAAAAGTTGGACTGGAAAATAATATAGGAGCTGAGTTATAGCTTCATTTTCAAATAGGGTACATGCTATAGTATTTTTCATACTGTCCATGAAATAAATATTTGAGTCAAATATTCAGTTCACTGTGATTTATATCTAAAGTAAACAAAATGTGCACCAAAACAGTGACTGCACTGATGGGAAGTTATTTTTCAGTCTGGATCCAGGGAAGATTATTCTGGGCTTGGAATATGGATATGAATTTATATGTACACTAATTTATTTGTGCTGCTTGTGTATCCTCAGTGCCTCTTGCCTTCCCCTCAAATAATCTCTGAAGAGTCCATTAGGCTACTG
This sequence comes from Gymnorhina tibicen, assembly GCA_013399875.1. NCBI lineage: Eukaryota > Metazoa > Chordata > Aves > Passeriformes > Artamidae > Gymnorhina > Gymnorhina tibicen. The sequence continues at coordinate 2,261,213 of VXAZ01005100.1, read as the reverse complement.
CCCTGTTCATACAATATGAATCCAAATGTGCATTTAATCTAGATTTTTACATTATCGTGATTTCTATGTACATGGGATAACTTTGGGAGCAAAATCAAAGTGCACTCCTCAAACTGACTCTGACTGGTTTTTACTCAAAATTTTACAAATGCTTTGAACATTGAAAAACTAACATTTTAATTTTTTTTTTCATTTAGGAATATATGGACTCCAACAAATACATAGAACATTTAGTGACTCAGCTGGAAGAACAACGCTGGAATTTATGGAGGTGAGTACTGTGCACACACATATTTATTTATGTGGCTATTTTGGAAAACTTACTGCAATCCACAGTTTCCATTTTTGAGTTCAACTGAATGATTGGGTGTTCAGTTTCTCCATTTTTTACTTCTTTGCAGACTACCAAATCTTACCTCACGAAATAAGTAGGGCAGCACACACGAGTCGAATCATGCCTTTGTCAATCAGGGCAGTTACACACAGGCACAGGTTTGTTCACGTTAACCTTTCTAGGTGGTGGATGCTAACTCTACTTCAGATTCTTTTAACTGGACTGAATTTCAGAAATTGTCTTGTATCCTCGAATATGAGTGTTTTCATTGAATGGCACACAAAATCTAGCCAGAATATCAGCACAGCAGCATTAGCAGTTGAGAGTTTTGAAACTAAAATAAATACAGGTTTACAATTTTGCAGTGCTCTTGATAGTCCGGATTTTCTATTTCTTCTCTGTTCATGTCACCCACACTTCACCCTAGTTTAAGCAAAGCAGGGATTGCCACATGCTGGTAGGTGTTTCTACCCCGCCTACAGCAAATTTGGTAACTGCTCAAATCCTAACATAACATTTAATACAAAGGAAAAGGATATACCAGTGATAAAATTCCTTCAAAATTCACAGCGATTTTTTTTAATGCAATATTTAACTTTTTTTTTTGGAAGACATATGAACAGTGACAGTCTTTTAAAATATACAGTCAAATAGAAAAGAATCTTCAGGGAATAACTTCATTTTCATAGACTGAAACCTATTTCACCTTAGTTCTGATAAGGGAGAAATAATGATCTATCTGATTTTTCAGGTGAATGCCTCTCATGCACAAAAAAAGACCAACTTTGTACATGCCAGTGTTAGTTGTTCTGCACCTCACAAACTTCTTGACATATGCAATATAAAGTAGTATCATGGCATTTACAGCTTACAGCATTATGATATTGACTCTTACTTATAGGTAAACTCTGAAAGTTTGTGCTTAATTTCTGGGTTTCTTAAAGGTAGCCAAAATAATTGGCACCAAAAAAACGGAAGTTTTCATTTAACATTACAGAATTCAGGAGACTAACTTTGTAAGAATGAAGGTGATAACATTATATGCAGATGTCACTACTGTGGTTAAATATAAATGAATAATAAAAAATTAAAATATTAAAAAGTCTTTGAAAAGCAGCAGGGGTAGTGACTTTATTATAAACAGACATACAGATGTGTTCTGAAAATTCAGTGGTTTTGGAAAACTAAAGCCATTAATTTATTTTTAACATTATTTATTTTTATTATTATTTTTACGGGGTGTTGGCATAAAAACTGAAGACTGGTAACGAGCACTACAAGAAAAACCCTTCTGGTTTAGCCGGTCTTCTTTGAACACTTTATTCCTCTCTTTTAAATCTCCAAGAAGTTTCATGGTGAGGATTAAGCTAATAGCTGGCACTACACAGGGGCAGCGCTGGGCTGTCTACAGCCAGACAGATGTCCTAATAAATCAGCAGAGCCCTCTCCTCAGCCTTCATTATGCTCTTGATTTGTGACTGCCAGGATGCGAAGCCCGTGGGTCGCTGGGCGCTGAACCTGACATTGACCGAAAACCCGCGCGGTACCGGGGGCGAGCCCAGAAACCTGACACACACAAATTCTGCCCATTTACCTCCTCCAGCCTCGCTCACAGCCAGGACAGATTTATAGAGCCCAGGCCGAGGCAGAGGAGACTAAACCCAACGCCATGGTGTGCATATCAATTTTACATTTCCTTTACGTTTCCACACGTACAATGGGACCCTAAAAGACATGTGGGGGCCAAAATTTCTTTTCAGTTTAGAGGATGACTGTTTATACATGGTATTAGCATCTGCTGTGGAACATTTATTGCTGTAATTGCCATCCCAGGAGGACTGGCTATGGTTAGGTCAAGTTTTATTGCTTTCCACTAAAGCAGACCTCTAGCCCAGCTTCAGATGCCTTGTTCTTAAAACCTCGACCACAACAAGTGAAGGTACCTCACTAGTTTATGAAGATGCAGTCTTTATTAACATATTAACCACTTGTCAGTGGTTTCCTTATTTCTCAGGTTGGAACAAAACACATTTACCCAACATGAGACAAATTTCACCCCCTGCAATGTAAATCACCAACATTTACCACAGGAGGTGATGCACAATAGTGTGTACCTCCATGTATCAGTTAAAAAAAATAAAATTAAAAAAAATTAAATTAAATTAAAAAAAAAATTAAAAATATTATTTTGGATTTCTCTGCCCTATTCTGTCTGGAAATAACTTTAAACAGGACAGAATTGGGTCAGGGGAGGGGAATCCCCCTGCAATGTTGTTTCTTACCTAGTCATTTAATGCTTTAGTTCAGCTAATGGGCATTCCTACGTATAATTTTTATGGCAGAATCACATGGACAACCAATATGAGAAGCAAAAATTTGCTCCTGCAGTCTTTGCTAATTGACTTGACAGTAGATAATAATTTTTAAGTCTTGACACACAGATGAGTGGCACCAATTACTAATTCTCTTAAGAGAAAAAAAGTCATAATTCAGCATAGGGTGCTTGCCTGAATAAGCAAAGGTCAGACCCTGGTCTTGAGACCTGTCCAGGGAATTTTATTAGTAGTGATACTGGAACCAGGACTAACACTCACAGTCTGCCCTGGTGAAAGCATGAGGATGTGCTGCACTTCAGACCTGACTAATATTTAATAAATTAGTCAAGGTCCAACAGCACTTCCCTACCTTATTACAGTAATGTAAAACACAGAGGGGAGGGGCCAGAAATGCACATGAGGATTGCATTGCATTTCTGCAATGCTCTATATTCAAAACAGACTTTGTTGAATAGATTTGCTCTGCTTTCATCAGCAGCATTAGCATGCTTCTGTGCTCCTGGTTTTAATGCCTGTGTATTAAAGAGGTGCCAAGTATTAAACAGGTTGCTTTTGCTGTAATCATGAACTTCCATTGGGGAGCCTTAATTGCTAACAAGCAAAATAGCTCTGCGAGAATTCTTAACGGTGAGCACAGATTAAAATAACAACTGAGATTAGCTTTAAACTGCTTGACTAGAAAAAGACTAATCTTAGGGGAATAAGTTGCATGGCAAACAAAGGAAAAACCCTGTGTATGATATTAGAGTAATGAAGGCTGAGAAAAAAATCAAATGATACCCCAACTAAATAAGGTCATGCTCTGCACAAGCATCTTTTTCTTGCCAGGGCTTAGTAACTTCACCCGAGGGAAATGAAGGTGTAAGCCAAAATGAAGGTCTTGGGGCCAAAACCCCATTTTAACCTGTTCTGGAAGTTTCTCATAACAAACATTGCCTCTGGTCTATGATGCTAATTTGAGATATAGACTGTATTTGGAATTAATTAGCTTCCACAATTGTTGTTTTAATCTATGATTAGAGGTTGGTGTGGTGAGGTGAAGCACGGTAAGAGCAGGAGGCTTCCTTCTACTTTGCTTCTTGATCCACCTGTGTGGTCACACCATCCTGGCAATGCATAAACCCGGGAAGAAGGTGTTTTGTGCTATTAGCCATTAAACTCTGCCTCTTGTCTCTTCATCGGTGTTTGGTTTTGCTGGGGTGGTGTTTTCTCAGGGTTTTTTTCCTACATCTCTACAGCACTTCTGGATGTATATGATAAATTTGTAAAATCCGTGCAAACAGTGATTCATTTTAGTTTCCTTACTACTTGAAGCTGAGGCTGAATGAGGTAGAGTAGAACTGAGTTTTGGAAATTAGGAATCATTCAGTCACCACAGGTACTCAGATGCCTCCAACTAACATTGTAATATCACATATAGCTCTCTAAAGCTGAGGTTTCTGATTTGTGATCTTATGTGTGAAAAAACACACAAAAAGGTAGACAAAAACCATGTAAGGCTACCAAGTTGTACAGCAGAGCTCACAGTACTGCTTCAGATGAGCATCTCTACCGAGGATTGGTGTTTAAAGATGCACACGAGGATACCAATTAAAAATGTATCTTCGTTTTGGCCAAATGTGCTTTTCTTTAGCTGAGTATAAATGTGGATGGTTCAGTGAGCAGTGCAGATGTAGTTACAGGCCACAAAAAGTGCTGCCATTGTATTATCTGTGAATGAGAACCACTTGCTTCCTTTGGCTGCCCGGTACAATGCCCATGTCACACCACAGCTATCAAAGGTACTTCTTCAGGACCAAACTGGCTGCGAGCAATTTGAATAATGACTATAGCGAAAAGCAAGGTTTTTACTGTTTGCCTTTTAATTTGTGTTTTTGATAGGGTCATAGAAAAGTAAGAGAGGATAGTTTAAAGATTACAAATGAACCTGATGGACTGTGTATGTCCACTATAATTACTGAACTTGCACAGGAAAAGGCTGAGTAGCTGCTAGAAGGCTTGTTGCAGTTGCAGTAGAAACAGTGCTTATTTGAGGATTTACCTCCATCTTGTTCAAATCAAGACTGATCACTGTCTTTCAAGCAAATATAAATGCCTCACAGAAGTTTATACCTGCTAAGATTTTTTTATTAGTTCCACTAATTAGTCGTATAAAATGTCTTCATCTGATTAAAGTTGATAGTAATTTTATGTGCAGCTCTTTACCAGATCAATAAATAAATCTCTTTCAGCAATGAGCCATTTTAACTCTGACAGGGCATATTTTTGTGCAGTATTTACTAAGCTGAGTTAAAATTAAACTCAACTTGATGTGCTCTGGTAAATGAGAAAGACGATCTGGGATGATTTTGGCATTATATATTCATAAAAAGTATTAATTTTCAAGAACATGACTCTCAGGCTGTTTCCTCTAATTGGAAAAAACTCCCATTAACACTGCTCATCGGTGCTGCATGAGCCAGGAGTGAAGTGTCAAGCCTCAGTTACTGAAGTCATTACATAAAGTACCGGGAACCATCTGAACAGAAAATAATCTTGATACAAGCAAATATCTCTGTATCTACGCTAAACTACCCAAATTTCAAAACTGCAGGCAAAAGATGAAAAAGTGGTCTGTAAAAAGTAACTTCATATGGCCGTGTTTATAAAATTAAATAAATTAACCAATGTTAAATTTTTAAATATTAATAACATTCTGTAATTAATTAGGGATTGGGGTATTTTTGCAGAGATGTATGCTTGTCATAATAGCGAGACTGCCAGAGCCATGAACTGATTTTGTTTCTCTTAAATTATAAAATAGAAGGCCTTGAGCAAAATATATTCTTTAGATATATTTGGTAGAATAAGGATCACAAATGTTCCCTACCAAGTTGAAAGGAAAAAAAAAACTCCAGCAGGGAAGTCTGTGGAAGGTCTATTTGGCATATGGATGTTTGTTAAAAGCAAAATGCATGAACAGCCCAGACTGAATTAGTTCCTCATTTGTATGCTGGGAAATGAAATGCATAATCCTGGCATGGTTCTGCATTTGTTTTAGATTTTTAATAGGAACAAACTCTTTTGTGTATGCAGATATACATATCACTGCAGTGGCTATTTAGCGTTAGGGAGAAAAAAACCCGCTTTGAAGTGGTTTTGTCCGACGCTGAGTGGGAGTGGCAGGATTTTGTCTGTCCCCTGCAGCGCAGCCCGGCCCAGGTAGCAGCACCGGGCGCTGCACAGCTGCTGCATCACTGCGTGGGGGGACAGCGCTGACCTGTGGGGGAACCTCGGGGCACCTCCTCCTCCCACACAGCGCCCGGCTTCCGAGGGAAACCGAGATCGGATCAGCGCAGCCACCTAAAGGAACGAGCACGCAGTTATCTGATGTTGGTGCTCTGAGATTACCTCGTCCCTCTTTAGAAACCAAACATTTCCGAACGGAAACTGACTGTAGCCTCTCTCTGTTATTTGGTGCTGAGTTTACTCTTCCACTAATGTCTAGGCACAGCCACGCTCGCTCAAATTGAATCATATTTCACTCCTCAGATAATCCCAATTGTTATTGGCTTTATTCACGGAGCAAAGAATAATTTCGGTGAATAACAGTGGCGTTTCTCTGAAGTCTTCTCTAAGACTGAAAAACTTATCTTTACACAGATCCTTGGCTCCTATTCAGCAGAGGAAAACCTATGGATTTACATCAAGGCAAGAAATGAGAATTCAGCCCCTTATAAAAACAGGATGTCAAAATATATTATAGAAATGAGTGGTGCACAGACACAGGCTGTGAGATGAGGTTTTAGATGGTGGGTTTAAGGAAGAAAAGGAAAACCTATGAATTTGCTATTTTTAAAGGAATTGTACCTTACTGATCTGTTTCACTAAGGAAGTCTACAAATAGGGCACAGCTGAGTGGCAGATGTAGAAGAGGCCAAGGAGAAACTGTATATGAAGTCATGTAAGTCGGGTTAGCACCTTTCCCTGGAAATGAGTTTCACTCGTGAAAGAGAAGTTAAATAACGATGTTTAGCATTTCTATTTCATTCTGTAATGCTCAACCTTTTTTTATTTTTTCTAAATTATATTAAAGCAAGAGTTTAAGACCCCACGTGAGAACAGGGCCTCATTGTTCCACACAAAGTGAGAAACGGTTTTTGTCTCCTCAGCCCCAAGGATGCAACAAGAAATAATATAATTCCCTTTTAACAAAGAAAAGTAAGTAATGGAACTTATACAAGAGATCCATGTGTAAGCCAGAGTTTTACTGTGTCCTCATGTCACAGCACTGCGTACTGTCAGCCTGTTCACTCCAGGCTGAGGGATGAAGTTCCCACATCACTGCTCCAAACTTTCAAAGGCTCTAGGGCTTAAAGCACACTTGGTGGCAATCTTATCCCATGCTGTGTGATGGGAGAGGCTTTTCTTGTGTCTACAGTTCACACCGTGGTGAGGTGTGGAAGAGGTGACCTAACTTTGGAAGAGTCCTCTCCACCTCCTGTCCTTGTCCCTCGTCACTCCACAGTATAAAGTAAATGATGCCCTCTGTCAGGGGGTGGGCAGTGGCAAGGGGAGCAGCAGAGAAGGGCTCTGTCCTGTTCCCTTCAGGCAGTTTATTTTAAAGTGCATGGATGTTCCTGTGCTGATGCAATGGTTTTTCACATAGAGAAAACCATGGATGTAGATGTCTTCTGGCTGGGCCTGTTACAGGACAAATACTGCTTGAGTTGAAAGCAGGACACCCGTGCAGCCAAAACATTGCTGTGACATCACTTCTTCCTGCTGTTTAATTGTGTGCTGATCCATCACTGTCATCTTCCTGCTTTTTCCCACGACAGTCAGCACCTCTGTCCAGGCTTTCTGTGGGACTGGCACCTGAAGATCCAGTTTCCCTGAATTCTGTAGGACTTGGCTGGTTTCCAGTTCACACGTGGTGTGGGAGATTTAGGGTGCACCTCCTATCAATTCTGCCTGCTGGACAAAGCCCTATTTATGTTAATAAATTATATTTTTCATTGCATCATTTGTTAATAAAAGGGCATAATTGTGCCTATAGCAATCCAGAGTCTGAGTTATCACCCATTCACACTTTTTTTTAACCAGGAGTAAATTCCAACATATTCTGCTGTAGGGAAAATATCATGCATTTATAGCATAAACCTGTATAAACATTATTGCAATGGGTTCCACTGGGGACAAGGTTTCAAATATAAAGCAGCATTCATCTCATATTAAAGACATGAGCATATTTTTTTCCTACTTAAATCTGCATAGCTCACAATTTGCTAACTCTTGCTTATGTAGATATTCCCCCGAGTTTTTCAAAATTTAATAAAAGCTTGCAAAATGCAGGGCTCTTAGTTTTATTACCACCTGATTAGCTAAGCAGAATTTAGAAAGTATAGCTCAAATAAGCAAAAAACTAAAAACCCCAAATTGATCTCCACCAAATCCTTTGCAGTAAGGAGATGCCAGCTTTTGCAAGCTATTTAGTTTGCTGTCATTTTTGTGGCACCTTTACAGATGGCAAAGGGAGAAGCTGATCTGCTTCCACATCCTTCCAGAATCAGCACTTGCTCCTACTGCCCTGTACTGAGGAAGTTTGATACTACCTCACCAATTCTTCCCAGTTCAGTTCTAGATAATGCTGTAATAAATCCATTATTGTTTTTCATTCAGTAGATTCTTAGTCCTCTGCCAGGCAAGCCAAAAGCCTTTGAAGCTCTTTTAAGAGAAATGAGTACATATGTTGTGTTTCCTGCAAGGCTTCCTGTATTTTTATGATCTTCCACTCCTCCTGGTCAGGAAAGAGAGATCAAATGCCAAGGAAGTACCTATATTCCTGAAGAGCCCTGGGAGAAACTGGTCCAAAACCACACCGGAGGTTGTAAACATTCTCAATTCCTCTTCTCCTTTCCTCTAATAACACTGCTGTAAATTTCTGAAAAAATGGCCAAATGCTGTGTCCTCCCTGTGACAGTAAAGTCATGATTTCTTTTCACTTCCGTTCCGCAGTGTGGAAATGTGCAAGTGGCAGCAATTGACCCTGTATTCAGCCAATTCAAAAGATACTCTGAATTCCCGTGAAGGATCTAAATTCTAATTCCACTGAGATCTGGAGAAAACTTTTATGGAATCATTTTTGGTTTGGATGTACCCATTAGCAGCAGGAGCTGATGCTAACACACGTCAGCCCAAGGCAGCAGCCAGACTGCCTGTCTTCTGCACTGGGAAATTCCATCATGGTGACTGGGGACCAGTTTGTTCTGCAACCTCTCCTCCAGTGACTGATTTTTCCTGCCAGCACAGGGCGCTCCATGAGTGTCCCTGTCAGCTCCTGTTGCACAGCTTTTTGTGCAATAGCCTGGCCTGGCAGTTTTCCCGGGCACACAGGCAATCGTCCCCAGAGTTGAATTGAAGTCCTCAAAAGGGCAGCGCTGCCTCAGGTCTCACTGAACAGCGCCCTGTGTCAGGCTGAAAGAGCAACTGTTTCTATAAATGACGTCAGTTCACGCGATTTCTACCCTGCTCGTGTTTAACAGAGCCTTGGAACACCGCTGGTGTTAAGCGCCAGTAACCTTTTGGTGGAACGTGTGAAAATCTGGTGTTACATCACCCAAACACAGCCTCAGTCCTGTGTAAGCAAAGATATAACTAATAACAGGACAAGAAGTGAGTAAAGCTTAATAACTGCGTTTTGGGAGTTTTCTTCCCCCTCCTAGACTTTTAAGTATGAAGTTTCTCCGTGAAGCAGAGACTGTCTTAAAGGTTCTGTGGTTGTTATGGCATTACTGACTACTGTGCAAATCAGTCACTTCCAACCTGCCAGCAGACCTGTTCTTTCCCAGGTCTCTCCCATTCAGAAGAGCTGCAGAATGCAGCAGTGAGCAGAGGTTCATCACCTCCATGTGCACATTATGCCAGCTGAGAATCAGAAATCATTTTAGGAAGTATCTGTCCCTCCAACGGTAGCTTGGTGCCTCTGAGAAAATGAAAAAAATCCCCCAAATCATTGCATTTGCCCGTGCCAGATGTTAGGTTGTTTATTTAAAACTATGGCTACCAGCAATATATTGAGCTAATGCTATCATCTACTTCATTTTAGTGTTTTAAAGTATGAGCACTGCAGATTTTTGTATCTCTCCAAAGCAATGGTGAGCCAAGTCATTAATTTTGTTTGAAGACTGGTGTCTTATCTTGTAAATGTCTATGCTAGACAAAATTCTGCAAGCCTAGGGACAAGAAATAATTAATGATTTGAAACACGTACTTATTGCTGTGTATGAAACTGAGATACTACTAATCTTAAAGAGACACGGAAGAACAGTATCTCAGCAGTCAGATACAGTGCAGCTCGATATGCATAAAAAACACTTTCAAGTTGTAATTATAGCTTTAAGTTGTAGATAAATATTGGTTCCTTCCATTCTAAATCACTTCTAGTTACGGAGTAGGAGACCAAGTCTGTCACTCTTGATTTCAGTGAATGTAAGCTCAGGCCTGAAAATAATTAAAGAACTGGCAATATTGTTTCAAATTTTTTTTATTCCTGCAGCCCCAGTTTATCTAGCAGATTTGGTGAAACCATTCCATGTTTTCACTAGGAATTCAGGAAAGGAGAATCGTGGAAAGATAGATGTGGTCTTCAAATAGAAGCTTTCTATGCAATAATTTACAGACTTCATAGACTTGACCCTGACTAGGATAGTATTTTAAGATCTGCAGGACCACACCTAAGGAGGGACCATGATTATGCCAGTGCTTTTATGGCATCTTGAGTACCAGTTACAGTTCTGGTCCCCCAGTTCAGAAAAGGTGCAACAAAACTGGGTAAGTTCAGGGGAGGACAGAAAAGGGTAATCAGAAGCAGGAGCTGGTTTCCATTAATGGAACAACTAGGACTCTTCAGTCTGAAAAAGCAGTAACCCAGGCAGGGGAATGACAGCTAAAATGTGAGCAGCATGGAGAGGAGCTGATTGTCACTGCTTCTTTCAAAGCAAGAAATACAGGCTGTTGGATGAAAACAGGCAGCACATTGAAAAACAAATGAAAGGAAGAGATCTTCCATGTAAGCAAGGATCAGAGCATCTGCAACAGGGTACCATGGATTTTAAAAGTGTATGTGGGTTCTGTCAGAGGCTGGACAGTCATGGAAGGGAGCTAGTGAGATGTACTAAACACCCAAACGGCAAGCTTGGGTCAGGAGATTCCTGAGCTTCCAGGAGGTTGGAGAGTGGCGAAGTGCTGGATCTTCCCCTGGATATTTGGGATTTGTCACCGAAGAGAAATGACACCGAACTACACAGACCTTCTGGACAGATCCAGTGCAGCCACTCGCATGTTAGCCAAGTCTCAAAAACCACGTAGCATTTGCAGTCTCAATCATTAATTAGAAAGGAGTCTGGATAGGCAGTTTAGGTCGTCTGCGCAAGCAACAGCCAATATAGTGTGACTACATCTTATTGGGATTTTTTTTTTCTATTTAAACAGAAAAGTAACATATCTTGTATTCAGGAGGTAAAACTGGCTCTTACAAGAGTTGCTCAAGGTGTTTCCCTACACAACAAAGCAATTAAAACACATCAGCAGACAGGGTCATGGTTTAAATGATGAAATCATGTTTGAATGGAGAATAAAAACCTCTTTGGACACCCCAAATTCTACCAGATTTGGAGAGGGCCTCTTGTCTGCCATGATGCTCAGTTCCTGTCTCATGCTGCTTTGCAGCTTTCTGTCACAGCATTTTGTAGTAGTGAAGAACATCGCTGTATCATCTGCTCTGAAGCACAGTGTGGTACAGACTTTATGCTTCACCCCATTGCAATTAATTAAACCCGAGAACCCTGACTAGCCCAGGGCTCTAGATCAGCCCTCAGAAAATTGAACAGTTGTATCTCCTTAGGAGAGAGCAAGGTGCCTGTGTAAGCTGCTGTCCTGCAAACGACAAACTTACAAGTTTGACAGTCAACTAATTTTGGAGGTTCCCATTCTACACTGGAAAAAGGAATTGCCAACCTGGAAGAAAATCTGTATTAAGAGACCTGGCTATGGGTTTATTCAAGACACCACAGCAACACACTTAGCTGCAAAGACTGCTTTCTGTACCATCACAGGAAGAGGTTCCTTCTGCAACTACTGCACTGTATTCAGGCATAGCCAATCTGTTAAGTAAAATCTGAGCATTATCCAATGATTTATTTGTTTTTCTGAGCTCTTCTGCTCAGAAACCTCCAAATTCAAAATCCAGAAAAACTCCTGCCACCTTCATTTTTAAGTTCTGCTTCTCCAGTACTTATCTTTGATTCTCAGATAGAGCTTTGCCTTTTGATTCTTGTCTCAGTAGCATATATGAGGATTTACTTTGCACCCCGGTTCCTGCAGTCTCTTGACTCCAGTGTACACACCGTCTCTCCTTTGCATTATGTCACTTTTTCTCACCCTGTTTCCACGATGTCTCACTTTCTCTCATCAAACTGGGAAATCCTGCCTGAACTCTTGCTCACTCTTCACTTAGGTTCCCTCACAAGTACCGTATCTTAGGTTCTCTTACACATACCTTATCTACAAATAACTGGATAACGTACCAGTGAGATTTTCTTCTAACCAGGAAAAATATTTTACTTGCTATTTTTGGACTAACAGATGTCAAAGCTTTCAGCGATTCTTCTGGAACTGCTTTTTCATATACTACGAGGTTTAAAAGCGTGCCGTGCATGCCTGTGAACCTCCACCCATCTGAGGTCTTTCACCTGTGTGTCACACAGCAGGCCCTCTGCAGCCCTATGGGCACTGCCGCTGCCCCTTGGAGCATCCCAACTCATCCCGGCGGCTCCGCCACGCCGCGTGCCCTCTCTCATAACTTTCGAGGATAGCTGGGACGGCAACAGCTCGAGGCGAGCATTCCACTCGGGGATGTGCGGAAGGAGGGTTTCCACCTTGATGTGCGAGCCCGAGGGCAGCGGCCCCGCCGGAGAGGCAGCGCTGCCCGGCCCCGGTGCCGCCGAGCCGAGGCTGCGCGGCTCCCGGACACCCCGTCCCCGGGCAGCCCCCGCCCGCCGCCCCCTGCCCGGGGGCACCCG